>JADRCD010209416.1:0-13254 GCA_019843815.1 Montemys delectorum | reverse complement strand
GTGTGTGTGTGTGTGTGTGTGTGTGTGTGTGTGATTCACTCATGAAAGTGAGAGACAAACAACAGAAACCTGATGATTTACACAATGTGGTTGCTTAGTCATCTTTTCCCTAAAGTTAAAAAGCCCCCAGGAAGTTGTATTTCCTGTTGTAAAATGGCCTTACAAGCGGCTCACACAACCATCAGCAATTAGGAAACATTCCCATGCATCCTTTGCCCTGTGCTTTGCTGTAAGGATGAAGAAGGATCCCTGAAAATGTTCAAGCCCCATGCCTTGCTTTGATCCCGTCTATAGATTAGATTTCACATTTCCCCCTAGGAGCCTTCCTTTAAATGATGTCTGTTAAAGCCTAATGTGGTTATCCCTACACTCAGAGTTCCTTGAGGGCAAGGACTGTGCATGCTTCTGTTTCGTTTCCTTGGGTGCTGAATAAATGCTTGTCACATAAGCAAACATCTGGGAGACTATGTATTGGGACTGAATTCTGTGTTATCGCAGAAGGTTTCTTTTACATAGTTTCTCAAGTGCAGCCAAAGGAGAGAATGATGCAATGTTCCAACCATGTTTAATTTTCTGCTAACTAAAACACAAAGTCAAGTACAGTAACCTCAACTGCTTCATTAATTGCCGACCCTTAATTAAAGGTATCATACATCATTAAGGCTTGAGCCTAAGTAAAGTAAATGCAAAATTAGATAAGCACAGCTATTACCTTAATACGAAGCTAATGTAGCTCCTTATTTAATGATTATACAAATAGGCTCTTAGGCTTTGGATAACAGATCTTTGCACTACTGACATGCTTATTAAAAGGAAACCTGTAAATCCCAAACTCTTCCTAGTGGAGAATTTATGTACACACATTAAGCCTTCCAGGGCACTATGTATTCTTAGAGCAGAAACAGCCAGGAATGACCTGGATAGTTTTCTCTTAGGGGCCTTTCTCACCTCAAGAGCCAGGTCTTGCAGAAATTACAGCGAGGATCAGTGTTGCTCATCTAACACGGGAGCTGAGGGTCAGACAGAATGAGGCTAATTGGATCATTGCATTCATTTTCATTTGGGCAAGCCCATCTCCCAATGCAGTTTAAAACCTCAGATTCAATGTATCCTCTCTCTGTATTCCTCTTACATCTGTCCATCCCTGTGGGATTCTGAACACTGTTGTCACTGGCTGGCATTTTAGAACTCTCACCTCGTGGTTATTTTTTGACTGTTGTAACATAGCCCACGGAAGCAGGTCAACATCGCTATTAATATTTTCTAAAAAAAAAAATGAGGGAGAAGAAAGCTGTAAGGGACTTGTTTATTGTCCTAGTAAGTACATAGGGACTTTAAATGCCCAGATAATAGCCTGGGCCACTTGAGTGAACATTTCACTCCACTCTGCCATCTCTCAAACCTGAACCAGAAAATAAGCCCTTTTATCAATTAATTAAAAAGCACAGCCTGTAGAGCCAGGCCTTTTCCCCGCCCCCCCCCAATCTGAAAATTTTGCCTATATGGTCAAGGACATATTTCACCATATGAGCTGATGTTTATTAATATGCACAAAAGGAAAGACTCTGTTTTAATAGGATTGTTTGGAAAATAGCTAATGCCGTGTGCCTACCATGGTGCTTGACACTCTGCAGGACTGCTCTGTCCAAGGAGAGTTCCTAGCCTGGGTGTTTTATGTGAGCAGTTATTTTTGAGGAGCAAGTCTTAAGTGAACTTTCTGTTTATTTTCCTTGGAGAGAAGCAGAAAGGGAAGGCAGATTATATTGAAGGTGATGCCTCAGCCTGGCTTTCTACAATGGCATTCATTCTCTCAGAAGTGTTGTGTGTTGTGAGAAAAAAAAATGTGTGTGTGCATGCATGCTCACACTCGCACACAAAATATACATATTCATCCGTATGTGTCTATGTATGTATGTGTATGTGTGTGTATATATATAAATGCAGATATAATTATACTCCAACAAATATGTATAGATTCTCTAAATAAAATAAAAATTATTGGTCATAGAACAGGAGAAAGAACAAGATATGATAATTAAAGGATCAGTACCTAATAAAAGTAGTCGTGGAAATTATGATCAAACCCTTTTGTCTTTGTCCCTGGTGATTTTCACATCAATGCAACTCCAGAGGCTTATCACAGGAAATTATACCTTCATAAGTGCAATGGGTGGACATAAAGAGAGAAGGAAGATCAATACTGCACAAAGAAATCAACCATGGCTTGCTTTATTTTCCATTATTTTTCATTATTAATTCTGAAACTCAGAACCAGAGAAGACCTGCCTTGCTTTTTCCTGGAGAATGTGTTGATGTTCAGCCATTTCTGTGGGTGCATTTTTTAAGCCGAGCTGCAGGGGATGTCATGTGTTGCAGTCATTGCCATGGAAACCATTGTTGTCGGATGAATAGAACAGTTTTAAATCCTTGGTAATGAGCCTGAGAAACTAAGTAGGTCTTCAAGTTTAAGTTGTTTGGAAGTGGTTCATATTTCACACAGAGGCAGTGGAGGCAGAAGGTAGAGGGCAAAAGAGGGGAGAGATGCAAATAAGATAGACTAACGCTATGCTACACTTCCACTTGAACTTCTTAATGAGACACGCATGCAGGAAACACATGCACACGCAGACACACACACATACACACACACACACACACACACACACACACACACACACACACTGCACAGCATTAAGCTTCTAGCACTGAGCAATGCTTATATTCTCACTCAAGTCAGCCCTTCCTATTCACATCTCCAAGCCTCCACAACTAAGAACAATAGATTTTAAGGCATTTAGTTATGAGACTTAATTTGTGTTTGAGTGTCTTTGAGAGTCACAGTGTCGACTCGGTCCGATCCGTGAGCACATTCCATAGACTGCATCCTCATACACTATAACAGCTTCAAGACGTTCCCGCATTTGAAGGACTAGGGAATGCAAGAATCCCATCTTACAGAAGTGATTTCTTTTGTTGGTTTGCTCTTTGTTTTGCTTTTAAATACATATGCTTATGTTATTCCAAAGTAGCGTATGCTGTATTTCTACAGGATTCAGGATTCTTCCCAACTCTTCTGAAGTCTGCTCCCCATTCTGTACTCACCTAATTTTGTACCTTCCTTCATTTAAACTCTTCCAATGAGCTTAATTAGTGTTGGCTATATACTCTGGGGAATGTGGCCACCCACTGCAGCATATTCTACATAGCAGGGATCACACCTCCGAGCAGCTATCATTTACCAATAGCTCCTAAGTCAGGCATGGGACTTGATGGGTACCTGATCCTTTTGTGTGGAGATTTTATCTGGTTTGAGCATGTACGGGTCTTGTAGATGCTGTTGCAGTCGATGTGATTTCATATGCGCACTTATTCTGTTGTGCCTGGAAAACCAGTTTTTTTTTTTTTTATATCATCCATGGCCTCTGCATTCTATGTCTCCCTCCTATTTTTAATGATATCTTAAGATCTCTCTTCTCTCTTTCACTACTCACATCTCTAACTTCCATCCCTCCCACTGCCCCATATGATTATAGGCAAAGTGTCTAACACAGAGGTCGTTTGCGAAGTGAAAAAGAATAGAAAGGCCAGTAGGGAAGGGAAGGCTTTACTCTCCCAATGGCTGGAAGGTTCCTATTAGGCACTTCGTTTGCCCTGTAGACTCTGTGATATGCATCCCAGGGCTTGGGGATAGAAACTGCAGCTTCCTAGATGTTTACAGGTTAACCCTGGCATTTTCTAGGGCAGTGGTTCTCAAGGTCCGTAATGCTACAACCCTTTAATACAGTTACTCATGCTGTGGTGACCCCACCCAACCATAAGATTATTTTATTGCTATGTCATAACTGTAATTTTGCTACTGTTAGGGATTATAAAGTAAATCTTTGATATGCATTGCTGGTTATCTGATATGTGATGCCCCAAAGGGGTCCTGACCCAGAACCACTGCTCTGGAGGTTATGAGGGAGAGGTTAGAAGGAAGGACATCAAGGACATCAAGGGAAAACACTTTAAATTCTTCCCTCTTATGGTTTCTATTTGCCCAGAAAAGCTATTGCTCAATGGAAAATCTGAGAAGGAGATTGTTTTTCACAGCAAGCATCTCAATAGCAAAGTGGAACAGAGAGATGGCATTCATGCCCCAACTGGTAATGAAAGGAAGAGGCGGGAGGGAGGAAGGGAAGACAAAGAAGGCAAAGAAGGGCAAAGGGACCTTTCAGGATTAAGGATTGTGTGGGTAGTTGAGTAAATGAGTACCTACCTCCCCTATGAAAGTGCCACCTTCCTGTGTTCCCTGAGAGACTCAGCATGACTAGTAGAAAGAATGTTCTAGAGTCAGACTGCTGGAGTGCAGGCCTTAGCTCTACTACTACTTGCAGCAAACGACTTAATTTTCTTGGTGCTTCAGCTTTATCGTAGGCAAAAGTAATTACAGCACAAAGAGTTGTTGAGAAGACTAAGGACACAATACACACAGGTATTTCTAAAAATTCCCTAAGAACCAGGAAATGCTCCATCGTCCAAGGGAACTGCCCAGAAGAGTGTCTGATTCCTCACAGAGCTGGAAGCTCACGAGTGAGCGAGGCTGCAGAACCAGTCTTTTAAATCTGATCTTTCCGCTCTCCCCGGGGTTCAGGGAACATGGAGAAAAGTGATGCCAGAGAGTGAGGGTGTTGTTTTAGTGTGGTTTTGGAGGTATTATTGTTGGAAATCTAGCATCTCTAAAATCCCACCCTGCTAACAACCTCCGGAGCTGGGGAAATCTCCCAGGGAATTCTGGGCAAGGGGCTACAGCGGTGTCGGTTGGCTTGTTTGGATCCCTTTATTGAGTATTCAAGTTAGAGCACGTGCTTTAGATGGCTTAGCTTTTTCCCACTGACTTTCTCGTATCTAACTCTCTAACTGGCCTCCACAAAGGATCAATTTCAAGAAGGTGGCAGCCAAGGGCCAGGTGCTGGTCGTAGCCCTAGATCTCAGTGACAGTAGTCCCATCTCTCATGTCTCAACAGTCAATTCCTCAGCTTTATTTTTCTCCTTAGCATTTATCAGTCGAGATACTCAATGTTCTAATTACCGGTCTTATTTATGGAGAATGTCTCAAGGCTAAAATGTAATTCCATGAAGAAAGGGGGGTTCCACATTGCTCAGAGCTTTGTCTCGACAACTAAAACAGTGGCTGGGATAAAGAAGGCAGTTAGGATGTATTTGTTGAATGAACTGGAAGAAAAGCCCTGGAACATGACTGTGCACTTAACACATAACACCCTAGGCATGTGGTAAATGTCAGCCCAGTAATTAATTGTCCTGTAACAAAAACCAATCAATTCAACTAATCTTCTACTGAAGCTAGGTTTGGTGAATAGCAGAGAACAGATGCGAACATCTACTTAGGTGTCTGGTGGAGGGGAGGGAGGCCAAGAATTCCTTTATGCTTATGAGAAAATGGTGAGAAGAAGGAGTCTGATGGCTAGTCTCCCTGTCCATTGACTGAACTGGAATTACCCATGAGACGCACTCCTGGGTATGTCTTTCGGGGTGATTCCAGAGAGATTTAGCAGGGGTGACAACCTAGAATGTATAAAAGGTGTCAGGAGAAGGGGAGCTAGCTGAACAATGGTGCTCAGTTCTCTTCTCTTTCCAGACTGCAATTGCACTGTGACCCCGGGCAGGCGTCTCACACTTTTGCCACATCCTCCCAGCCATGACTGACCGTATCCCCTCCAACTGTGAGGAAAACAAACCCTTCCTTTACATTGCCTTTGCAAGGTATCATGGTGCAGAAATGAGAGAGGTTGTTAGCATCAGGGCATCCAAAGCCTGTGGTGACGCATGGGCGGGTCCACAGACCTGTTGCCAGGGCAACAGCCATCATATTCCCAGAATCCATTGGGCTCACCTCCCACCTTTACCTGCAGCCACTACCTTAGAACCCATATATATATATATGGGGAACATTCTTCCATCTCTTCCCCCCTCCTCTCTTTCCATGCTATTGCCCCCTCTCTCCCTATCAATTAAACCTCTTACACGTGGAACTGTTTGGGCCTAGAGTGTGGTATGTTCTAACGTGACCCGTCATTTTAACACATCAGAGGTAACTAAAACTGGATACAGCAAAATTGAAAACATTATCTTCACTCTGACTAGAGCAGAAAGGCATTGTGTCAGAGGAGCCCTCTGTGACGTTGCTGTCATGTGGGCACGTGTGGGCACGAGTGTGTGGTGATATGGATATGCTTGTGCTTGCACGTGTGGAGGCCTGAGGTGGATGTTAGGCATCTTATAGCTCTCTACCTTGTTCATCGGAGACAGAGGCTCTCGCTGACCTTGAAGCTCATTGCTTGGCTACACGGCTGGGCCAGGGACCTCCTGTCTCTTCTGTTTAGCCTTGTGACTACAGGATTACCTCACCATACCTGGATTTTCATGTGGGCTTTGTTGTTCAAAACTCCTGTTTTCAGGTTTACACAGTAAATGTTTAATGACTGGGCCATCTCTCCAACTCAGGATCCTAGAATGAATTCAGAATAAAATTCTCCTTTGGAGTTGTCCACAGACTACTCTGAAATGAGACTTATTTTTGGGAAGTTGACCTGGATTTGAAAAAAAAAAATCTGTGCAGAGTCATAACAGATATAAATCAGATTGAGGATTTTGTGACACTAAACCCTCAATTAAAGATTTCTTTTTCAGCACTGTCTAGTCGGTTGGCAAGCAAGCTTAAAACTGCCTAGTCGGCTTTGTGGCATACGCTATAGAAACCCAAGGAGCCGCCAGACACCTCTAAAGTGTCCCTAATTGGTATTAATTTCCATACAATAACTATTGTAGCAAACTTTTTATATTCCTAGAGCTTTCTACTAAAGGTGATGAGGAAGGTTCTAGAGGCCATGCTAGATGGGTAGAAAGCAGAGAGTAACAGTGTAACGAGAGCAAACAGACCATGCTCTGCTCTCTCCCTGGCAAACAGACCATGCTCTGCTCTCTTCCTGGCCATCGTCTCCACACTACTTTGCAATTCTCATGAAGTGCATTGAAATGGCTTTAAGACTTCGCTGTAGACGTTTGTGGGATTATACACTGGCCAGAGGGTATGTGCTCCGTAGTCTGACCAGCAGTGCTTGAATCAGTATGGTAGCATAAGCATAAAAATCAATTGCTATCTTACAAACTTGCCCCCCCACCCCCACCCCCCGATATGCCCAGTTAAAACACAACAATTGGGATTGTCTTTGAGTATCCGCACATCAAAAACTGTGCCAACTGCTTTGTTTGTGCTCTCTGTAATCGTTTGTACGTTACAGAGATGAACCCAGATAATGTAATAACTTGTCCACAGCCATATGACTGGTGAATACAAGACTTAAAAACAGATTTCTCTGGCCAAAAATCCCACTTTATCTTTGCTACAATCCATGACACCCCCAAAGAACCACTGAAATCAACATCAGCATGGGTCAGCCAGGCTTAATGTAGGTGGTGAAAGGGGATCTGAATTTAATTATATCTAGAGCTGCTATGTACTTGGGAAGAGTTCTTCTCTGAGCTTAGTGTCTTTGAGAATTATATGTAATATAAAGTCAAGATAGGCCTGGAGAGGGAATTTACCTCAAAGAAACATTTTCTTAAATTGTAGAAGAACGAAGAAGTCAAAGTGAGGCTAATGAAAAAGAACTCAAAGGTGGACTAGAGACCAAAATGGGCAAGTACTATGCTCAGAAGCAACAACAGCCAGAGCCATCAGAGGAAAAGTAGAAGCAGACACTCATGTGTCTAGGAAGGGAAGGCACCTCAGCCAGCCAGCCTCTGTTGATCACTGCCTGCTGGATGCTCCAATTCTGCCTTTTCAATTCTTCTCATCTTTTCCAGTCTTAGTAATTCCCACCTAGGGCCAAATGGGGAAGCTAAGAGTTCAGGGAACCAACCTCTTAGAAACTAGGATAGAACAGGGCAAGATGAAAATCTAAGACCACATCAGGTAATGAATGTGCCATGACTAAGAGGGCTGGGGACATGTGCTCTGTACTGATTCTGGGGTGTGACAGGGGCATGCATACACTGGATGTTTTGTGTGAAGAACAGGAGGTATGAGATCAGCAATGTGCTAAGTATAAACACCTTAGAGAGGTTCTGGGTCATTTTCCAGGTATTTTTCTTCATTCGCTGATGCCCTTCTTTTGTTCCCAGTACCTAACCTATCACCAAATTCTGTCTACAGAACCTCTTTATGACTGCACCCCCAAACCTGAATTCCCTGCCTGCTGCCATGTCTTCCACACAGTGATAGACTCTATCTCCATGGAATTCTAAGCCAAAATAAATTATTTCTTCCTTAAGGTGGCTTTGGTAGGGTCTTTATTTTTCAAAACAGCAGGACAAACAAACCTAAGAGAGCAACCTTCGCCAATAGTCACTCTGGTCATGCTGCCACCTCATGGCATTGCTTTGGGGGGCCTTCATCTACCAGACAAAGTATGACAACATTTACCAGAGTTGGCAAAGGCCCTGTCTGATCTAGCTCACACTGACTTTTTATTTTCCCAAACTGTTCACAATATTTCCCTAAAGTCTTTCTGCTCCGGCATGTCCTTCTTCAGTCTTGGAATGTGTTGTGTTGTCCCCTGGTAGGGCCAGGCTACGCTTAGGCTACCTTGTCCCTCGGTCTCAGATGAGCTTTCTTAGTTGACTTCTGCTCATTCTCCCTCTTTCAGCCTGGTTGTCCCGTCCTCAGGGCAGTTCTCTCTGCTTTGCCCTGTAACTGTCATCCTGTAACTTTCCTGGCAGGAATCAAGACAGTCTAAAAAGACTTCGGCTCCTATCTCTGATTACCGAAGGAATCCAGGAATCGTGCATGAAGCCAAATGCTTGGTGCCAGCTCAGTGAGCAAGTCTGTCTTCCATAAAGAGACTGATCACTTGCTATAGTCCACCTTGCAGGAGAGCTTGGAGTCCCGGGAATGAGCATGGGTGGACCACACCTTAAAACCTTGACCGGGGCTATCGTGACAGCAGCCTCTTCCTCGCCGTTGAACTGGACAGACTCACTCAGAGCATGGTTGTGTCTATAACCCTTCAGCACACTTCTCAGGTGCCCACATTCCAGAAGCCGAGCAAGTGGCCTACTTGTTATCTCCGAAGAAAACTTATAACCTCAGCGTTCCAGAGTCTGAAGTCAGAAAGCTAAGCTCCCACCTGTACACTGGATATGTGTTAACGAAATGTGCCATCCCTGCTTGCATCTCCATAGCTTCTTAGCTACATTTCTTAGTAACAAGAATTCTTCCTCCTAAAAATGGAAATAGAAGATGTTCCCTATGCCCCCTGCACCCCCCCCCCACACACACACACTGCTGCCTGGGAATAAGTAGCAGAGTGACCACAAGGGCTACTATGAGCTACTCATGTACCGTGTGGCACGAAACCTTCCTCTTTCTCTGATACCTACAAGGAGGGACCCCTACTCTTTCTGGGGGCCTGAACTCACCTCAGAGCCCCTCCTATGTGGTCTTTCCAAGGCATTAATATCTCATTTAATAAATGTTTTACCCAACAGGACAACCTATAGTATCCTTCTTGAGTTCCAAACCCGAGACTGTTTACATGCCAGTTTCAAATGCGCCCAGAAGGTCCATCTGAGGGAAAAATGAACTAGAAAGACTTTTATCTCTCTTTCCTTCTTGGCACTGTGATTATGCATTTACATGTGGAAACAGGATCCTTGTCTGTGCTGCACACAGACTATATTGAAGGGCAGGCGGCGTGAGGTTCTGTCCTTGAGGGAACAAATAATTCGAGTGACTCCCTATTTGTCCCCCCTGTTTCCATCAGGAGAAGCCTAGGACCAGAAGGATGCTATGTATTTCTTTTGCCTCCACGCATTACCTTTCTTTACTTAGAATTCTTTATTTCCTCCCATCCATTCATCACTAGGCTATGCTGCTTGTAACAATGGCCTGCCATTTAATTTCTCTCCTCTTAGCCTAGCTGTTCTTCAACCCAAGGACTCGCCACCATGAAGTATTATCTCCCGGTTTGGAGAGGCACGTGGCTTTCCCAAATGGACTCTCCTTTGCACTGATAAACAACAGTAACAAAAGCCTCATGTCAGGGAGACAAGGTGAATGCTTTGTCTGCCACCACCCACGCCTCTTTTGTTTCCCAGGAGGGCTTGCTCTTTATTATGTTCAGCACGCTCCTCTCTGGGGCTCTGCAGATGTGCAATCTTAAAAGTAGGGTATTTAAAAACAATAGTAAAAAGTCTCCACCCTGCAAATTGTAGGGCTGTATGCTGGAGCGGCATGCAGCTCCCTGAAGAGCTGTGTTATCAGGAATTTGATGGTTTATGCTGATTAAAAATGGTCTGGATGGGAGAAGGAAGGGTGTCAGAGGAGATGGAAGTTAAATTTCAACCCTGGAAAGTTTCTGAGAACTAACTCTCTTGGGCCCTGTTCCTATTCAGAGGAAGCATACAAAGTAAAAGAAATGAAATCGTGAGAGCCAGATCACTCAAGCTAAAGGACCAGGTTCCCAGGAAGGATGGAGGCCGGATATAGCAAGACCTTAGGAGGAACTGACAGCGCTGACACCTCCATCTCAGAATTCCAGCCTTTGGAACGGTGAGAAAGTCAATGTTGACTGTTTAAACGATGCACTCTGTCTATTGAGCTTTCTGAAGACAACCCTGGCAAGTTGGTCCACCTAAGACATTGCTGGTTACCTGTCTCCATTTTACAAAGGAGAGCTTAAGGATCAAGAGGTTAAATGCTTTGCCTAAGGTGATGCAGTTCAGGAGCAGAATGGTCCTCCCAAGCTCCTGTCTTTCTATTAGAAGAGAGGAAATGAAAACTTGATGTTGCTGACTGCTCAGCCTTTTGCAGCTGCTGTTAAGCCTCTCCAGAGTCTAAGAACTGAGCCAGCACTCACTATCACTACTGACTTCCTATCAAGAAGTCTTCTCCTAGTTGTGACTGCTTGGGGGGGTTGGGCAGGGAACAAGACGCAACCATTTTTTTTCTACTAGTAATTAAAAATATCAAAATGAAGCTTGGGAGGCAGCCCGCTAGTTAAAGTGCTTGTTATACAAGTGTGATGATGGCCTGAGTTGAGTTGTGATCCTAAGAGCCACCACGGAAAGCCAGATGAGATAGCATGTTGTTTGTAGCCTGAGCACTAGTACAGTAAGATTGGAGCCAGACATAGCAGAATCCCTGGAAGCCTGCAGGTCGGCTAGCCTAGTGCAGGCAGTGGTGAGCAAGAACCTCTGTCTCCTAGAGTATAAACGGTAAAGTATGACACCTGAAGTTGCCTCTGACTTTCCTAGGTGCCCTTGCCTGCATGCATGCATGCATGCACGCACATGAGTGTACGCACACACATACACACATACACACATACATGTACACACCTGACCACATATGCACACACACATACAGGTACACATGCATACACACAGTCACACATACACTCACATATATAATCACGCATACACACACACTCACACACACATTCACACATACAAGAACATTTAATACACTTAAACACAAGAGCAATTATTTGGTGTGGAGAGTAATGGGTGCCAGGGAGTAGATTCCTCGAGCCACACTAAGATAGTTTATTTCTGTTTTATCTCTGAGGGTGTCCTAACAAATATCCTAACAGGAGGAATCTTTTGACAGTTTTAAAATTTGAAGACTCAAACAGATGTGTTTATTATTTTATAGCTATGGGAGTCATTTTGCAAAACTAAAAATAGTTTTATCTTTCAGGGTTAAATCAATAATTTTCCCCTGGCTAAGATTAAGTCATATTTTAAGATTATTTTAGAAAATGTGCCAAGATTTTCTTTACATTTATTTTGAGCTCAGTTTTAAGCTATTGTAGTTTTATAAAATGTATTTTCTATCACATAATTATTTATCATATTTGGATTATTTTAAAATTTAAAAGTATATTTGGGATGAGAAGACTCTGTGCGTGTACATGTATGTGCATGTCTGTGCATGAATGTGTGCAAGTATGTATGTGTTAAGGTTGAAATGTCAAGCTGATACTGTGACAAACACCTTTCAGCAGGAAACAAACCAAGGACAAACTACGGGTATGCAGTAGTCATTATCAGTAGGAGGTTGATGATGGATGATTCGGGAGCACACGTTAGGGCTGGGATGGACCTTACCACCATTTCTAGTCTACACCATTCATTTACTAGGTAAGGAAGCCAGAGTCTAGAAATATTAAACCATAGGCCTGCATTCCATGGAGGACAGGAAGCCCTGGCCCTGGCTGCTCAGCTCTTCAGCTTCTTCCTTTGATGACGAGCTGCCTTAGCTTTCCGTACTTCATTTGTAAAGTAGCATGCTAACCAAACTGCCCATGAAAACAATTTTCTAAAGAGTCAGAGCTTTCTGGAATGGTTTGTATCTCTGTATGGAATGAATGTTACTAATCTGTGCATTATGCTTCTACTCTGCGGCATAATAAACTATTAGGTCATAAGGAGAGGGATGATAAATCTTTGGTAGAAAGCAATTAACAGATAATCTCAACAAGCCCAGTAGCTTTACCTTCTTGTTAATTTAAGTTTGTAGTTTTAATTTTTAAATTAATTAATTTAATGATGTTATAAATCATGTATAATAGTTTTTTTTATAATTTCATCCATGTATACAAAGTACTTGGATCTGACTCATGCTCCCAGTACCCCTTCTTGCTTCCTTCCTTTCCTGTGGAGGCATTTGTGTGTAACCTATTGTGTTTAGAGTTGTTTGCATGAACATGGACGTGGCCTAGTCACTGGAGTTTGGACCACTGATGAGTGACTGTGTCACTGAGGAAATTACTCTCCCTTCTCAGACATCCATTCACTGCTAATAGCCGTGAAAGAAGGAATGGGGCTCCATAAGCGTCTGAGAACTCCTCGCTCCCCCAGGCTTCTTGCATTCCTTGGTATTCTAAGGACAAAGTATTGATACGTCATGGCAGAGGGCTTAAATGAGCCCTGGTTGATGAAGCCACTAACTGCTCCAGAGGAGAATGATGCACTGCATATTAAAGAGATTTACAGGGGTTCAAGGCCCAGGAAGATGTGTGTTGCTGTGCTTTGCTTTGAGATGCCCTTTGGTATCCATTTGTAAGGCAATCCAACGTTCATCTCTTGTTCACTCTTTGGTTGGAAAGTTCAGTGGAAATCAAAGCCCTTCTACAGTCCAAACCACATTGCTAACAGTTGTAGAAGCAGTAGCAGTAACTGCCTTGTGGG
>JADRCD010209415.1:2053-13537 GCA_019843815.1 Montemys delectorum | reverse complement strand
TGTGTGTGTGTGTGTGTGTGTGTGTGTGTGTGTGCAGTGTGGACACCCATGCACAGTGTGGAAGGCCTGTGGAAGGCAGTGTGTCCTGCTCTATCTCTGTCTGCCTTCCTCCTTTGAGCAGGGTCTCTCCATCAACTTGGAGCTGAGCTAGAGGCTGGCAAGCCTTGGCAATCCTTCTGTCCCCGCCTCCTCCCTCACTGCATTTGAAGTTACAGGCACATGTGTCCACAGCCAGCTTGTTATGTGGGTGCTAGGGATTTGAACTTGAGCTGGATGCTTGATGACAATGCTTGTATAACAAGTACTCTTACTCATAGAGCAAGTTCATCCATCCAAGAGCTTCCCTCCCTCTGATGACTGATTAACACCTCCCTGTGTTGATGGACCATGCTGCTTATACATCCATTAGCTGTGGACGTCTGGATGTTCCCAGCTGTGGACATCTGTAAGCAGGAAGAAGCAGTCTTCCCAGTTCCTGCTTGAGCTCTTGCCCTGGCTTGCCTTGATGATGGACATCTGGGCAGTGGCAGGTGTTGCTCCCTCAGTCACCGTCCAGGATGACTGGGAACTTGATAGGGAAACAACCTATCCCTCTGCCTAATCAGGACAGGCTCACAGGTACGGGCTCCTCCCCACTGGCCTCCTCACCAGGGTCCACTGTCTGATCCCAGATACCTTCGGGATGGCAGCCAGGCCCATAGTTCTTCTTGTCACACCTGTCAGGTCCAGTTACTGTGAGATCCAGGCCAAGGTCAAGGACCTGAGTTCTAAGAAGCCCCCTTCTAAACTACCACAGTTACGGGAGGCAATGGCTAGAGCTACTTTTCAGCTTCAGTGGACAAGAATGTTTGGAATAGGAAGAACCCCACCCTTTGGCAAATGTGACTGTCACCTGAGGCTCAACCCGATCTCCACACAGGTGTCTGCTGGTAGAAGGCCTGTTGTTATACCAGAGCATGCCTAACAGGGCTGTCTCTGTGCTCTTCTGATCTATCTGCACACAACTCCACAAAATTGAATCCTAGTTTGTTTTTTGGTTTTTGTTTTTTGGGGTTTTTTTGATCACCCCTTATAGTCACTCTGCTGGTAAGGCTGGTAAGGGCTGGAACCAAGAGCAGAACTGAAAGAGCGCTTGAATGGGCAACTCGTGTCTTTTGCAACTTATTGGGAGGCCAGCCTAGGAATAAACTTAAACTAGGCAGATCCTTCCAACCTACCTGCTTTCTCTGTGTTGAGGATACTGATTGACCCTGAAGACATGAAGGACAGGCCCATGGGGGTGTCAGTTCTTGGAGGGTCAGGGCTGGGCCTGACATCCCTTACCTGTGTATCTCTATCTCCAAGTTCAGTACCAGGTACAAGGCGATGGTTGGCCTTTGCATGGCCTCCGCACCCTCCTCTGCCCTCTCTGAGGTCTTCCTAGAGATGCCCCTTCATTCATGAGTGTCTCCTTTCATCCTTCTCCTTTCTAGACAATTCTAGGATCTCTTGTCATGTGCTGGGCGCTCTGCCAAGTCCCATTTATGATGCCACATTGACTGGTGCTTCCACTAGGACCTACCATCCCACCTCAGCTGAGAGCTCCTACTAGAGGGAATAGAGGTCCTCAGAGGCCAACTCCAGCCAGAGCAGCCAGCTGGTAAACAAATTGGGAACTGGAGGGCCAAGGCCAGAGAAGCTGAGAGGGCAAGGTGTAGGCTGGGCCCTGAGTGTGAATCACCTCATGAACCCCCTTGCTATGTCCCTGAAGCAGGCTCTGTGGTTACTGTCATAGGGACAAGGCTGTGAACAGTCACACTAGAGTGTTAGTGGCTTGGTAATAATATTTTCTGCACTGCTTGGATTTCAGCTTAGCTATGAAGGCATCCGAACCTCGGACAGGGGGGAATTTTACGTAGCAGTGAACTGAGTCGGAAATTATGATAGTAGTGTTGTGTTCCTCCTGGAGACCTCCCCCCACCCCCAGATCCCTGCAGTTGGACAGCAGTGCAGGCTCAGAGCAGAACAGGGTATAGAGTCAGACAGGGACACTTGTGCACATTGATTGAGAACTCACTGTCAGCCCTAATCCCAGTAGGTGGTGGCTAGCTATTAAAGGGGCACTGCTCAGTTCACCCAGCTTCAAGATCGATTAATATCAAAACTAGCATTATTTTATCTGCTGCCTCTGCGGGGGGCCTGGGGCAGGAAGATGCACAATAGACTCATCATTCTCTAATATTGATCTCCTCCGCTCCCTCTCTCTTCCCTCTGGATAGAAACGTCTGTCTCCCTCCTGATAAACGCATCATTATGGGCAGGATGAAACCAGTCATCATCGAGGTGCCCAGGGAGCCGTGCTGTGCACAGGCAGGCAGAAGCAGTGGCCCTGAGCCGGCCAGATGGAGCTGGTCCAGGAAAAGGGGGTTGAGGAATGCCAGGAGGCAGCAGTTGCCTGGTCTCACCTTCTCCCCATTCTAGAGAGGGCAGATCCAGCATGGGGTGATTGCTAAGAGCCTCTGTGCTTGGGGTACCTGAGGAGGACACCCACTGGGTGAGTGGCTTCCTAGAGCTGTGTTCTAGGGTCTGCCTGGGGAAAACCCTGTCTCTTTGGAGGACTACACCCAAGTTCAAGTCCTGCCCTAGCTCCTCAGAGTAGGGCAACCTCCCTTGGCTTCTATTTTATACTTCGTAAGATGAACCATATCATTTATAATGTCATCGCAGTAGGCTGGGTCAAGGAGCCAGTGAGGTAACATGTGAAAGTGTTTGATAAAACAAAAGGAAAGGTCAGAACAGTCAATCAACAAACATTGCTATGTGTTTCCCTCCCCCCCACCTTGACTGACAGCTCTTGCAGGCTCCTGTGGGTATAAACTCTGGGGTGTCAGATGGTCAGAAGACACAGTGTCGATTACAGTGGAGGTGGAAATGAAGTTTTAAACACGAGGCTGAGGATATAGCATAGTTGCTTAGTTGGTAGAGTGCTTACCTAACTTGCAAAAACCCCTGGGTTCAAACCCCAGCACCACAGAAGGCTGAGCATGATGGTCCACACCTCTAATGTCAGTGACCTAAGAGGTGGAGGCAGGAGGATCCAGCCCAAGCTCATCATAGCAATATATTCAGTTTGAGGCACTCTGGGCTACATGAGACTATGTCTCAAATATATACATACATACATTCATTAAAATATGCTAATTATGTGGGGATGTGGCTAACAGTGAACCTTTGTTTAGTGTTCACAAGACTCAGAGCTCAATCCCCCAGCCAGGAGACATCAAAACAGCAATGGCAATTTTAAAATCCCATTCCTGGAGGAGGCCTGTCCAGCAGAGTTCTCAGCCCACCTAGCTCAGAGCTGAGTTAACTGGCCAGAAACAAGCCAGGAGAGGGGAGAAAACAAGGTGTCTGCACACAGGGACCCCTCACGGAGAGCTGGCTGCAGCAGGCCCTGCCCAGGGGGAGTCTTCTGGCTTCCCCTCTAGCAGCTAGCCCCTTTTCTGTTTCCTTAGCAGAGGAGGGGCTGGCTTTTGTCCTGGTTTTGCTGAAGTTAAGTGGGGGTGGAATGCTGACAACCCTGTTTGTGGCCTGCAGAGTCTCCATGTGATCTGGGCATCTGCAGTCTGAGGTCAGTTGTCCATAAATTCCAGAGAAGAGCAATCCCCTTCCAGAGTATGTGTGCCACTGTTAACTGGGCAAACAAAAGTAGAACACAGTAAAGCCTGGGGCAGGCTGGCTGGAGCCCCAGGAGGAGGAGAGAGAAAAGCTGTCCCAGGGAGAGGGGAGGACACTCACTGTTGGCCTTGATGATGAGGTCGCAGAGCTGCATTCATCCAGCTGTCCCTCACTATGGGGTGAAGGGGTGCTTCCAGGATGCTCAGAGATACCCAAGTCCCAGAATGCCCAAGCTCTTAAATGGTGGCACATTCACAGGTACACACGCCATCCTCCTGAGTATTTATAACCCTCTCTACAGCATTGATATCAGCTTTTACAGAGCCAACACTATCAATGGCTGGACTCTTTCCAGAGAAGTATCTCAAAGAGTCTGTACATAGGCACTGCAGACATGGTTTAGAAAACATTTTCAGGTCATAGTTGTTCAAATTCATGGCCCTGAGGGCTGGTCATAAAATTCCTTATTTGTTTCTATCATTGTTAATTCTTAAACTAATTTAAAAATGAATAAAAATTAAACATTTGTTAACTTCTCTTTTCTTTTTGAGACAGAGCCTATGTAACCCTGGCCTGGAAATGACTATCTAGGCCAGGCTGGTGTTAAACTCACAGAGATCTGTCTATCTCTGCCTCTGTAGTGCTGGGATTAAAGGTGTGCATCACCACATCTGGTAACATTTGCTAACTTAAGAATTACAATACACATACAGACATGTATACACATATACGTAGTCACACATCAATATATACTTATGCACATATGTACACAAATGTGCACACATAGGTACATACACACACAAACACGTCTGTATGCACAGCCTACTGGAGAGATCTTTCTGCTCTTAGCAGCACACTGGAGACTGAAGAAGATTTTCTAGATAAAAGAGCCTTCCCTCATCTCTCCATCCCACAATGCAGAGAAGCCTGGCACACCACTAGGAAACAGGAAGGGACATAGAGCAAGGGACAGAAAGGGGCACAGAGCAAGGGACTTAGTTTGTGTGCAGAGTGAGCTCAGCTAAAAACACTGGTTCAACTACCTACCTGAGAGAGTCTCAAAGTGAAAAGATGGCTCACTAAGAAAGAATTGCCTGTGAACTCAAACTCAGAGCTTTGAAACTGACACTTAAATTGACTCAAAAAAGGTGTTCAAGAGTGAGTGTGGGTGTGTGTAAGTGTGTATTGCATCCAGATATGAACCACAGAAGAACACACTCACATACTGACTCATGTGCTCACACACGCTCTCTCTACATACATCCATAGTAATGTATTTAAAATTCAAAGGTTACATAAAATAACTAATCTGTGGCAATATAAGAAAATTAACAAGAAAGATTTACAAAAGCAATATCAGGAATATCAGCTTAGATTCAATATCGGATTGGGGTGAGACTATATGCCAGTAGAAAATTTTCGACATATAAGAGAATATCATGGCCTTTCATTAAAATGAGTGATTTTCCTAAAGGTAATGTGAGAAGAAGCAGAGACCGAATAGGTTGTAGTCATTAAAAGAACTGAGAGGAATTCAAATAGAGCCACATTCAGATATAGGTTGGCGAAGTGTGTGTGTGCATGTGTGCGTGCATGTGTGCATGTGTGTGCACACATGTGTGTGTGCATGAGTGTGTGTGTGCATGTGGTGGGGTGTGCGTGTGGGTGTGTGGGCACATGCATGTGTGAGTGCATGCATGTGTGCATGCATGAGTATGTGTGTGAGTACACTCTCAGGCACATGTGAGTGTGTGTGTGTGTGTGCATGTGTGTATTCAGGCTCGTGCATTTGTATGGAGGCCAGAGGTTAACTGTGTGGTAGTGTTCCCTGGGTGTGACCCACTGGGATTTCTACTGGCTTGGACTTCACTGGCTGGCTGGCTGGCTGGTCAGTGAGCCCCAGGGATCCCCCTGTCTCTATATCCCCAACAGTAGAATTATGAGCTTGCACCACAACACCTGGCTGCTTTGCGTGTGTTCTGGGTACTGTCTCCTGCTTCACACGCTTTACCCACTGAGCTATCCTTCATGAGGCTTTACTGGCAAGTTTTTTCGAATCTGTAAGGAGTAAACCTCCTTAGGAAGCTACTGTATCATGTAAGAAGGTGCAGTCCACACGTAGTAAAACTTCCCAGTTACTCATGTACTGTCAATGAAAAGACACAATTCTCTTGTGCCTCTCTGCAGTCAGTCAGCTCTCTGTCCACTCCCCTAGTGATCTTTCTGTCCCTGGTCCACTCATCTCTCTCCTAAAGCTTCGCCTCTTCTGCAATGTCACGCAAGGGGGAATCAGACAGGATGAGGTCTTTTGTGTCTCAATTCTAATTTAACATAAGGCCTTGTTTTTTAGACAGGCTCTCCCTGTGTAGCCCTGGCTGTCTTGGAACTTGCTATTAGACCTTTGGCTCACAGAAATCGCCCTTCCCTTGCCTTTTCCTCTTCTCACATGCTACGACTAAAGGTCTGGGCCCTCACTTATTAAATTTTTCAGTTGTTTATCTATTTATCAGTAAGGGATATTTATACTGGTGACAATTAGGATTCTTTTGAATTAATCTTTTTTAAAGATTTATTTTTTTTTATGTGTATGAGTACAGTGTAGCTGTAAAGATGGCTGTGAGCTATCATGTGTATGGCTGCTGGGAATTGAACTCAGGACCTCTGCTGACCCCACTCTGCTCACTCCGGCTTAATTTACTGTAGCCGTCTTCAGATGCACCAGAAGAGGGCGTCAGATCTCATTACGGGTGATTGTGAGCCACCATGTGGTTGCTGGGATCCGAACTCAGGACCTTCCGAAGAGCAGTCAGTGCTCTTACCTGCTGAGCCATCTCACCAGCCCGAATTAATCTTTACTGCAGATAAGTTTTGTGAGACTCTAAATTTCTCCCAGAGTCTCATCCTGAAGTGGTGGGACTGGCTAGTTGCATGGTAAAGAAGCAGCCAAACGGCTTCCTGAAATAATCAGATCACTTGGCATGCTCTCCTGCAGTGTGCAGCAACCCCTAGCTGTTCCAGGTCTTCACCAACACTTAATAGTGCCAGCCGTTTTTGAACTTTAGCCACATCTGTGTGTCATGCTTTCTCTTTGCGGTCCTTCTGTGACTTTTATGGTGACACTGACAGTTATAGCTCAATTTATCAACATTAATCCAAATGTTACAAAAGCTAATTATGTTGTATTCATGCCCATACATGTGTGTATGCATGAAATAAGAACAGAAAGCCAGACCCCCAGAGTGTGAAGATGGCTTAATGCCAGAAAATAAACATGTTCTCTCAAGAAATGCGGAAATTTAATTTTTAAAAAAATCGACATATTATAAATTAAAAAAATTAATTAGTTAACCAGCAATAGTCAAAAAAGCCTTTGCTTTCCATGAGCTATATTTTAAATAAATACTATAGTCAGTGGTCAAACACAAGACAGCTTTTCCAAATAAGGTAAGTATCATTGCTTGTAAGTGCAAGAGAGCCCACACAATTCAGCAAGACCAGAGAAAGAAATGTGACACTATCGGAATCCAGGCTGGAGAGATGGTTCAGCGGATAAGAGCACTGACTGTTCTTCCAGAGGTCCTGAGTTCAATTCCCAAGAGCCACATGGTGGATCACAACCATCTGTAATGGAATCTGATGCCCTCTTCTGGTGTGTCTGAAGACAGCTACAATGTACTCATATACATAAAGTGAATAAACAATTCCTTTAAAAAAAAAGAATTGGAATAAAAAATACAAAGTATTCTGGACTATGGATGCTGTAATCTACACAGAAAATCCAAGTGGGCCTTGTTTAGCAAAATTGTCCAATACAAGATCAACACACAAAAATCAATAATCATACAGTACATTGGAATCTAAAAAGCTCCCACAAGGTGCCACATAAAAAGTGGGGGAAAGTCATAAAGTTGTCCAAAATAATTTCCACATAAGTATATCAAATATCATACCTAGACTACTTTGAGAATTCCCATAAATGAATGAGAAAAGGTAGCAAAGTTGGTAAGAACAGAGCAAGGATGAGACTGGAGAGATGACTCAGCATCTGCTTGCTCAGTCATAAGGCTGGAAGTTCAGATCCCAGCACCCACACAAGACAGCTCACAAGTACCCGTAACTCCAGGTCTGGAGAATCTGGCACCCTCTGCTGGCCTCTGTGAGTGCTTGCACACACATAGACCTGGATGCAGAGCCACAGGAGCTTAATGGATGCCAAGAAAGGAAGAAGCCTTCTTCCCCGAGGAGAGACTTCTGATAGGTTATGCAATCCTAAGTGGCCACCTCTACACGCACACACGTGAGAGCAACACTAAATGCACCCAACAGGTTGCAGAGGTCATGAACATGAGAGGGAATAAGGGAGACATGGAAGGAGTTACAGGGCTGGGGGAGGGATGTAAATACAGTACTTATATAGAACACTCTAAAAAAAAATAAAATCAGGAAAATGAATAAATGAAGTCATTTCACAAAAGGAGGAACAGTAATATTACTATAGATGAGAATGTGCCTTGTGTAACCATGGAGACACAGATGAGAAGCCAGGTACCATGTTATCCTCACCGTCACTGAGAAGAATCAAGTCTGGAGTGGCTGGGATGTGCTATGAACCTGTAGACTGCAGGTGCTGCATCTACTGTGGGAGACAACTGGACACCTCCAGAGCCACTGCAACACCCTCCTTCACAGGAAGATTGCATACATATCTTGCCAGAGTTCCCATAAGCTACTATGTTTCAGATTCTCCTTTCTACTGCCTAGACAATGACTTTCTGAGTGGTGCCGAGGTAGAAGGGGCCCCCAAATCTATCCATAATAAATGTGAGCCCTGTCTATCCAAGGCGTACCTCCTGGCAACTCAAGATGTCATGGCACCACCATGATGAGCCAGCAGGGGGCACATCGGTGGTCTGCCTCGTTTCATGGGATGTAAATAAAGTGAACATTTATTAAATAAAACCATGGAAAGGATAAAGAAGCCAAAAGCTTAATTTTAAGACTTAGCAACTAACTGTCGATACATAGTATTACCGGTTTTTTTGTTTTGTTTTGGTTTGGTTTGGGGTTTTTTTTTATTTTTATTTTTGTTTTGGTTCATTTTGGTGGTAAGTTTTGTTTTTGTTTTCAGTTGTTTGTGTGTTTGTTTGAGACAGGGTGTCACTATGTAGCTCTGGCTGGCCTGGAACCCACACACAGTTATAGTAAACATGTAGAGATTCTATGTGCCTTGTTTCCATGTCCACCCCCGCCTTCTGTGGTAACATCTTGCAAAAATAAGCACATCTCTATCAAGATTTGGCATCCATACAGTCAGGATACAAAGTCACCCCCCCAAAGGTGTAACTCTTTTCTGACCACAACCTGCCTCTCTCCATCCCATCTCGCCATCACCCTCACCCCAGCAACCACTGCTCTGTCCTCTAGTTCCCTAGTTTATTTTTATCATTTCAATGCTATTAAAGAAATGGATTCACAAGCTAAATTTCTGTCAAAACTAGAAGAAATAAGTTTACAGCTAGAGGTGGGGAATACATAATCCTTGGTTGGATTGTCTCTAAACCAGCAGAAATGGAATGTACCATAATTTACAATTTTCCTATGACCATATGGTTATTTTGATTAAGGGAGGAAAAGAGAGGGAGAGAGGGAGGAAGGGAAGGAAGGATGGAGGAGGGAGGGAAGAAGGGAGAGGAAGAGAAGAGGGAATGAGGGAGGAGGGAAGAAGGAAGAGAGAGAGGGAGGGAGGACAAGAGGGAGGGAGAGAGGAGGAAGAAGAGAGGGAAGGAAGATGTCTTTGTTCTTACAGTTTGCAAGCGCAATTTGTCCTGTGAGGAGCGCACAACAGCTGGAACGTGAGGCAGATACTCTCACAGGGCTTCTGTCAGACGCAGAGGGATGCCAGTGTGCTAGTGTTCCGAGGATCAGTCTCTCATGACCATTCAGTCCTAGGTGGCTCCTCCCACTTCAGTTAGCCCGTTATACACACTGCATCATAGACTCACCCAAGGCTTTGTCTCCCAAGCAACTCTGAATCCTACTAAGTTGACAATATCACACATGCTAAAATATGTAAAGGTACAGGAAAAGTCAATTTTAATAATGCATGTGTCTATGGTATGTGTGCCTATACACATGTGTATGAACATACATGTGCCTCAGCATGCAGATGGGAATCAGAGGCAACCAAGGGTATTTATTGGTCCTTGTTTGTTACCTTGTTTGAGACACAATCTCCTGTTTGCTGCCGTGGAAGCCAGGCTGGCTGACCAGCAGGCTAACTCCATTTCCCATCTTGCAGTAGGACTGCTGGGATTACACATGTAAGCACCTACGCCCAGCTTTCTCTGGGCTCTGCAGATCCCAGTTCAGGTCCTCATTCCTGCATGGAAAGCACTCTCCCCACAGAGCCATCTTCTTGGGACTACTGCTGTGAAGGTTCTGTCCTGTCCCATCCTGCCAGGCTCTGAGTGAGGGCCAGGACACAGTGGCCCTGTACCTCTCCGTTCCTCAGCTGACCCCTTGGGAAGCACACCTTTCCTTCTGGCGATTTCTGGGCTGCACCACTCTGCGAAGTCTTAAGCTGCCTCATCCCACTCTAGCGCCTGACTTGTTCGATGTTAAGTCAGGTGCTGGATGGCTGTACCCATCCCTCTTGTTCCACCGCCTCAAGGGTCAACATCCATCTCCTTTCCCGGTGCAGAAGTGAAGGTTGTCATTTGCCAAGAGCCTCTCATACTGACTCTGTGCAGAGAGACGGTCCTGAACCGTCGATGAGATGCAGAGTCTGAGCAGGATGCCTGAGGGGCCCCGGCTGGGACAGAAGTAGGAGCCAGACGGCCATCTTGGGGCTGAGGCATGAAGCAGAGCTTCACGCTCGCCTGCCTTTGTGCAGACCCTTCCAGACCAATTCTCCCAGATACCCAGAGGCTCTGGGGCCTGTGTTGTTAGCTGAGGAAGAGGGCAGTCCCATGCCTTCCCCGATCTTGTCATCAGGAGTCACCCAGGGGCCCAGTGAGCTGTGAATACTTCCCCTGTCTGGGTTCTACATTCTCTCCCCAGGCCTTTAATTCTGTCACCCAGTCAGGAGAGATAAAATTTTCTTTTAAATGACTCTAAGCAACTGGGTAGATCAAGAGGTGTAAGGCATCTGCCAAGGATACAGACTGGGGAGGCAGGTCACAGACAAGGCATCCCAAGAGGCCATGGAGCCAACTTCCAGAACTATGGGGGTCAATGGATTTGTCTTGCCCTGTTGTGGCCTTGGGCTTTCTCTGCCATGGGGACATGCTCCGGACCAGGCCACCAGAGACCCCAGGTTTACTCAGACATGTTTTTATCTTGAGTTTCAGGGATGGGGAAAGGAAAGAAAAGTCAAGTCAAGAACTCCTTAGAGAGATCCAGCATCTTCTGGAAGCCTCTTCTATCCTTGTTCATCTCTCAAGGTTCTCAGCCTCAGGGGCTAGAACATCAGTTTCCTATTTTTACCAGCCCTCGGGGACTGGAAACTGAGTCTGAGAGTTGTTCCTGGACCCCTAGAAACCTGTGCAGCTTTTCCGTTTGACGCTTGAACCCTGTGGAGGAAGGCTGGAACACGTGGGAGAAGGTGGGGGTGCAGAGAATGGAGAGAAAGGGGGGCTCGGGCATGTGCCCTACATACCGCAGCACGCTGATTTATATAGTAAAATAGGCTGGAGGCAGGAAAGCCACACTGGAGGAGGTATTTATAGCTGTGTGGCCATGCCTTGTAGCAGGCAAGGCCACACTTGATTGTCTGGAAAGTCTTTCTGCAACACACACACATACACACACACACACACACACACACAC
>JADRCD010209414.1:13133-25091 GCA_019843815.1 Montemys delectorum | reverse complement strand
TGATAATTGGTAATTTAATTTGATTGTTTTGATAATTTTAATTTAATTTATAATTTATAATTATAACAATTTATAGTTACTTATAATTGATTGATTGAATGATTTTTTTTCCTAGAAGAGAAAATACTTAACATCCTATAAAGTAGTGCATGAGATTCCATCTCTAGCTCTCTACATTTAAGATATTATTACAAGAATAGTGTTTTAGACTTAAACTCAGAACATTATTGAGAGCCTAAGTACTCTCACTATATATAAAGATTTTAATGATAGTATGTACAGTCAGGTTTTCAGATGCATTGTGGTCAAAACCAATCCCAAATATCACTATGGGTAAGAATACAACAACAAATTCCAATGGCTTAACATGGAATCCTTGCTTTTTCTTAATGAAGTGCATGGCCTAATGCCAGTAAATAACACTTGTATTCTATTATTTTCTTACCAATAAAATGACAATAACATATAGATTTCAAATAGTATTTATTTATTTAATCCAAATCCTGTATACTCTCTCCTTACCCTCCCCTCAGAGTTCCTCTCATTACCCCTTGCCTTCACCTGTGAAAGGAGTGCCCCCCCCCCCCATCCATCCACCCTGGTGCATCAAGTCTTTTCAGGCAAATCCTCTCCCACTCACATCAGACATGACAGCCTGTAGGGTGCTGGGCAGTGGGGAAATAAAGGGGTGGGAGAGACACACATCCCACCAGAGCTCAGAGACCCTGGACAGGAGGAAGCAGGAGACTGCTGTGCCCGAGCTCTCCACTCTGCCAGGTGGGTGTCTGGCTGTCCGGACTGTTCCAGTCCAAGGGGGTGGGAGGGAGCAGTCCGGAGTCCCTGGGCCTCACAGAGGCCAAGGACGACAGGCTCTAACTCTGGCATTGCAGGACGTTGCTGGACACCACATGAGGAAGCACCAGTCTCAGACAATATTAATGCTATTCTCTTATGCTTGCAGACAGGAGCCCAACACGGCTGTCCTTTGAGAGGATCCACCCAGCAGCCGACTCAGATCCAAACACTCATAGCCAAACAGTGGATTGACTCTTATGGAAGAATCAGAGGAAAGAGTGCAGGCCGTGGAAGGAGTAGGAACTCCACAGGAAAACCAACAGAGTCAAGTAACCTGGAGCCTTAGTGCTCTCAAAGACTGAACCACCAATCAAAGAAAATACGTGGACTGGAGCTAGTCCCTCTCACCCTGTTCTCCTGCACTTATACAGCGGATATGCAGCTTGGTCTTCATGTGAATCCCAAACAACTGGAGCAGCATGTATCCTAAAAGCTGTTACCTGTATGTGGGATATATTCTTCTAGTTAGGCTGCCTTATCTGGCCTCAAGAAGTGAATAAGTAAAAAAAAAATTAAAAGGTATCATTTTTCATAGACATAAAGCACTCAGAAGTATTCTTCTGCTGAAAATGTGCTCTGATCAAATTTATTCACATTATTTTTTTTGAAATATTTACTTCTTTGTTAGATTTACATCATACTATTTGTATATGTTTTACATACTGTCATACTATTCCAATAGAGAAGTTTATTTTAGTTAGATATTTTATTTACATTTCAAATATTATCCCCTTTCCTTGTTTCCTCTCCTAAAACTCACTATCCCTTCTACCCCTGCTAACCAATCCACCCATCCCACTTCCCTGTCCTGGCATTCCCCTATACTGGGGCATCAAGGCTTTACAGGATCAAGGGCCTCTCCTCCCATAGATGTCCAATAAGGCCATCCTCTGCTACATATGCAGCTGGAGCTATGGGTCCCTCCGTGTGTACTCTTTGGTTGATGATTTTGTCCCTGGGATCTCTGGGGATACTGGATGGTTCATAATGTTGTTTCTCCTATGAAGCTGCAAACTCCTTTAACTCCTTGGGGCCTTTCTCAAGCTCCTCCATTGGGGACCCTGTGCTCAGTAAAATGTTTGGCTGAGAGCATCCATCTCTGTATTTGTCAGGCACTAGCAGAGCCTATCAGGAGACAGCTATATCAGGCTCCTAGTAGCAAGCACTTGTTGGCATGACAATAGTGTCTGGGTTTGGTGATTGTATATGGGATGGATCCCCAGGTTGAGCAGTTTCTGAAGAGCTTTTCCTTCAGTCTCTGCTCCACACTTTGTCTCTGTAGTTCCTTCCATGGGTATTTTGTTCCCCCTTCTAAGAAGGCCTGAAATATCCACACTTTAGTTTTCCTTCTTTTTGAGCTTCATATAGTCTGTAAATTTTATCTTGGGTCCATATGTACTTCTTGGTTGGTGGTTTATAGACCCTGGGAACCCTGGTTGGTTGATACTGTTGTTCTTCCTATGGGGTTGCAAACTGGTATAACCACTCTGGAAATCAGTTTAGCTGTTCTTCAGAAAATTTAACATAGTATTACCTGAGGACCAAGCCATACCACCCCTGAGCAGATACTCAAAATATGCCCCAAAATGTAACAAGGACACATGCTCTACTATGTTCACAGCAGCCTTATGTGTAATAGCCAGAAGCTGGAAACAACCCAGTTGTTCGTCAATAAGGAGTGGATACAGAAAATGTACATTTACACAATGGAGTACTACTCAACTATAGATAACAATGAATTCATGAAATTCTTAGGCAAATGAATGGAACTAGAAAATATCCTGAGTAAGGTAACCCAATCACAAAAGAAGACACATGGTAAGCACTCACTGATAAGTGGATATTAGCCCAAAAGCTCGGAATACCCAAGATACAATTTACAGACCACATGAAGCTCAAGAAGAGGGACAACCAACACGTGGGTGGTTCTGTCTTTCTTAGAAGGGGTAGCAAAATACTCCAAGGAGAAAATAAGGAGACAAAGTGTGGATTAGAGACTGAAGGAAAGGCCATACAGAGACTGCCTTACCTGGGAATCCATCCTATATACAGTCACCAAACCCAGACATTACTGTGGATGCCAAGAAGTGCATGCTGACAGCAGCCTGAAATAGCTATCTCTTGAGAGGCTCTGACAAATACAGAGGCAGATACTTGCAGTCAACCATTGAACTGATCACGGGGTCCCCAGTGGAGGAGTTAAGAGAAAGGACTGAGAGAAAGGACATATTTGTGGGGGGAAATATTCACGTGGATACAAATGTTAAACAGATGTTTTAGCACTTAGATCAACTTCTCTTCACCTTCGCTCGTCACTCATCCGGCCCAGAGTTATAATGAGCTCCATGTTCAGTGAAAGACCTTGTCTCAAAATCAAAAGAGCGGAGAGTGGCTGAGGAAGATAATAGATGTCAACCTCTGACATACAAAGGTATGTGCACGAAGAAATAAACATACCAGACATAAACACAGAAATAAAATACTTTTAGTGGTCTTGATATTTCTATTTTAATTACGTACCTTCAAATAAATTGAGACAGACTAATTTTATATTATAATTATTATTTATATGATGTATTAAAAGAGAAACATTTTAAATTCTTTTAAGTAAATAAATATTGGATATATTGATTTAATGTAGAATATAATCACTGAAAAAGTAACTTTTTCATCACAGAGTGATTTCATTATATTTATATGACAATCATTGAAAGAAGGTTAAAATAAAGGTTACACTGGTGTGGCGGTGCTGTGATAGATATATGGAACAAAGTAATAAGAGTAAGAGACAAATTATATCTTTTAATTAAGATTGAAGATTAGAAATAGTATTGACATTAATCAAGTAATTATACAAAGAAACATTAGAAGTAATAATTTAAATGCCAGGAGAAAACTTTTAAATTTCTACAGACATAGTAAAGGGCAGTTGAAAACAAATTACTGCATTGTGGAAGACAGAAATATTGCTTTTAGTGTGCATTCTAAGTAGGCCTTAATTATGAAAAGAGGCTTCTAAAGGAGCTAAACACAGTAGGAGCCGAGTATACGAAGGGCTCTTGAAAGCTGGAGATGTTTGGAAAGCACTGACATTTAAGAACTCAAATATTGTTATTTCTGTATTTTGAAGGGATTATAGGAAGAGGCGTAAAAGGGAATGTGGAATAGTTTGGGAAAATGAACATAGGGCAGCATGTGAGAGTGCCTCCTGATGATAGTGCTGGGAGACCTTCATAAGTATTTTGAATCACAAATGAACCAATGAGAATGTACTGAAAGTGGAGATATAGTTAGATTTTAAATCATAATAGCAATCTTAGCATCAGTGTTAAATTTGTTAATGTATGTTAGATAACTTGAAGACTGTTATAATTAGATAGAAAACCATTTGCATCAGAGATTTTATATAATCAAGTTTCAAAAATTAGAAATAAGAGACTATGTAGAATCTTAAACCTTCATTCAATTGTCTACATAAATTCCAAAATAAGTAGGAAAATATCACAAAGCTGAGTCATAACTGAATAAATATCAAAACAGAATAAATAATTTTCTTAGCATTCAATTTCATTTACCAAACACAAAATACTCTTTCAAGAATAAAAATTGTGGATAGAATTTCACAAGTCTCACATAGTCTCTTAATAATACCAATATGCAGTCCTCTGGAGCGGAGCAAACCTAGCTGCCATAACCAGTCTACTAACCCTGCTGGAACGCTAGTCTCCTGCTACCTCTTTGCCTACCTTCAACAAACCAGCTGATCTGGAACCAAACAAGTTAGATTCCATTCCTGCACCCATCTTCCTTACCCTTTGAATTCTCTGGGACATGCACAACTGCACTGAACAGATTGCTCTTCCCACTGGACATCCAGTCTCCTGTCACTTCTCACTTCCCTTCATCAGACCTGATGATCTGCTATCATACATTCCAGGACTACCCACTAGAGACCATACCAACATGAATGAGGTGGCTTCCAATACCTAGTACAACAGTAACATTCAGGGACTAAAGCCATCTAGATGGCTCCCTATAATGAACACAAACAACAAAATCAAGGCAATATGGTACTTTCAAAGCACAGCTATCCTACTACAGCAAGCCCTAGTTATCCTAACACAATTGAAGCACAAGAAAATGACCTTAAATTCAATCTTATAAAGATGATAGAGGCCTTTAAAGAGGAAATTAATAAATCCTTTAATGAAATACCAGAAAATAATATTATAGAGGTAAAGGAAATAAATAAAATTGTTCAACACCTGAAAGTAGAAATAAAAGCATTAAAGAAAACACAAACCTAGGGAATACTGGAAATGAAAAAAATGTGGGGAAGATAACAGGGACAACATTTGTAAGCATTACCATAGAATAGAAGAGATGGAAGTTAGAATCTCAGGAGTAGAACATACAATAGGAGAAATTGATACACTAGTTAAAGAAAATGTTAAATCTAAAAATTCTAACACAAAACATCCAGGAACTCTGGATACCATGAAAAGACATATTCTCTGTGTAGTAGGAATAGAAGAAGTTGACGAGTCCCAGGTCCAAGGTCCAAAAAATATCTTGAACAATCTTGTAGAAGAAAACATTCCCAACCTAAAGAAAGATATGCCTAAAAACATACAAGAAGCTTATAGAACACAAATTGCACAGCACCAGAAAAGAAAATCCTCCCTGTACATAGTAATCAACACACACAATCTACAGAACAAAGAAAGAATGCTAAAAATGGCAAGGGAAAAATGTCAGGTAACATACAAATCTATTAGAAGTGCATACAACTTCTCAATAGAGACTTTAAAAGCTTGAAGGACCTGGATAGATATCTTGCAACCCCTAAAAATCCACAGATAAAAACCAAGACTACTGTATTCAGCAAATCTCTCAATGACCTTGAAAAACTAAGATATTGTAAAAAAAAAATCCAAATTTAAGCAATAACTATCCACAAATCCAGCTAGAAGGAAAACTCCAACACAAAGAGGATAACTACATTCAAGAACACAGGAAATAAGTAATTATATATTAATAAAAAAGGAAATCACGTGAACACATACACACACAACTAAAATCAAAATAACAATAATTATCAATCACTGATCATTAATATCTCTCAGCTTCAAGGGTCTCAATTCCCAATGAAAAGACACAGGCTAACAGAATAGATGTGAAAACACAATCCATCCATCATTCTGTTGCCTAAAAAAACACAACTCAGAAATAAAGGCATACTTCAGGCTAAAGGGTTGGAAAAAAACTTTCCAAACAAACAGACCCTAGAATTAAGCTGGAGAATCCATTCTAATATCTAATAAACTAGACTTTCAACCAAAATTAATCAAAATATATAGAGAAAGGTACTTCATACTCATCAAAGGAAATAAATCTACCAAGATGATATCTCTTTTCTGAATGTCTATGCCTCAAATACAAGGGTCCCAACATTTGTGAAAGAAATATTGCTAAATTTTAAATCATGAAGTTACCTTTTTTTTTTTTTGCTATTTCTCTGTTGTTCAGTCTGATCTATGAAGTTCATCATCTTTTCTTCTAGCTTCTTTTTCAGTTCCCATCTCCAACCTTCATTTTTCTCTCTCTGTGGCTCATCATGATCTATAAAATCCTTTACTTTAGTTCCAGTGTTTCTTCTAGACTATATTGCCAATTCTTATCTCTCTCTCTCTCCCTTCTTCCTCCTCCTCCCCCTCTCTGCTGTTCAATTTGATCTGTGAAGCTCTACATTTTTTGTTCTATTACAGTATTTCCCCTAATCTGTATTGCCAAGACTTAAATTTCTCTCTCTGCTGTTCAGTCTGATCTATAAAGTTCTACATTTTTTTTCTAGCATCTTTTCCAGATCCTGTCTCCAATTTTCATTTTTCTCTCTCTATCGCTTATGATGACCTATAAAATCCTGGATATTTAGACCCACACATGAATAGTGGGAGATGTAAACACCCGACTCTTACCAGTAAGGGTCATCCAGATAACAACTAAACACAGAAGTAATGAAAATAACCAATGCTATGAATGGCCTAGTAGACACTCACGTATTATTTTACCAAAATACAAAAGAATATATCTTCTTCTTAGCACATCAAGGATCCTTTTCCAAATTGATAATAGAGTCGGTAACAAATCAAGCTTCAACAGATACAGAAAGACTGAAATAATACCCTGTATCTTATCTGATAAAGATGGATTAAAGCTGAACTTCAGCAATAACAGCAACACCACAAAGCCTACACACTGAGGAAAACTTAACAACTCTAAATTCAATGATCTCTGGGAAACAGAAAAAATAAAGAACGATACTGAAGACTTTCTAGAGTTCAATGAAAATGAATGAACAACATACAGAAATTCATGATACATGATACATGAAAGCAGTGCTAAGTGGGAAAGTTCATAGCACTAAGTGCACCAAAAAGAAATTAGAAAGTTCTCATATCAGCAATTTAAAGTACATCTGAAAGCTCTAGAAAATAAGAAGCAAACATACAAAAGAGGTGTAGAAGGCAAGAAATAATCAAAATCAGGCATGAAATGAATCAGTTAGAAACAAAGAAACAATACAAAGAATCAATGAAACCAAGACCTGGTTCTTTGAGAAAACCAAGAAAGACAAAACTTTAGCCAAACTAACCAAAATGCAGAGATACAATATCCAAATTAAAAAAAAAAAAAAAAAAGCAAGAAAAGAAAAGGGAGACATAACATCAGAAATGGAGGAAATTCAAAGAATTTTTAGGTCTTATTTCAAAAGCCTGCACTCAAAAAAAATTGGAAAATATAAATGAAATGGATGATTTTATACACAGATATTAATTACCAAAGCTAAATCAAAATCAGGTAAACCATCTGAATAGTTCTATAACTCCCAAGGAACTAGAAACAGTCATTAAAAATCTCCCTACAAAAAAACCCCAAGACCAAATGGTTTTAAGGCAAAAGTCTACCAGACTTTGAAAAAAGAGCTAATGCCAATACACCTCAATACTCAATACTCAGACAATCAAAACAGAAAGAAATCTGCTATACTTATTCTATGAGACTACATTCACCCTGATACCTTAACAACACAAAGACTCAACAAAGAGAATTTCAGACCAATTTCTATTATGAACATTTATGCAAAAATACTCAAGAATACATCAAAGACATCATCCACTATGATCATTTAGGCTTCATGCCACAGATGCAGAGGTGGTTCAACTTATGAAAATCCATCAACATTACCCACCATATAAACAAATCGAAAATAAAAAACCATATGGCCATCTCACTAGATGCTGAAAAGTTGTTTGATAAAATCCAACATCATTTCATGATAAAAGTCTTGGTGAGAGAAGGGATACAAGGGACATAGCTAAACACAAAAAAGGGAAAATATACAGCAAGTAAATAGCCATCAAATTAAATGGAAAGAAGCTTAAAGCAATTCCTCTAAAATCAGGGACCTGAAAAAGGCTGCCCACTCTCTCCCTATCTATTCAATGTGATACTTGAATTTTAAATAGAGCAATAAGACAACTAAATGAGATACAATTTGGAAAGGAAGAAGTCACAACATTACTATTTGCACATGATAGAATAGTATATGTAAGAAATTTTAAAAATTCTACCAAAGAACTCCTATACCTCATCAAGACCTTCAACAAAGTAGCTAGATAGAAGATAAAGTCAAAAACAATCATTCACCCTCCTTCATACAAATGATAAGTGGGCCAACAAAGAAATTAGGGAAACAGGGAAACAGCACCCTTTACTTTAGTCACGAATAGTATAAATAAACTTGGTGTAACTCTAACACAGCAAATGAAAGATCTGTATGACAAGAACTTCAAATTGCTGAAGAAAGAAGTTGAGGAAAATATGTGAAGACGGAAAGACCTCCCATATTCATGGATCAGTAGGATTAACATAGCAAAAATGGCCATTTTACCAAAAGCAGTCTTTTCAATTCCCATCAAAATACCAACATAATTATTTACAGACCTTGAAAGAGCAATTTTCAACATCATATGGAAAAACAACTGAAAGAAATAAGAAATTTAAAAAACTACCAACAACAAATAAAATTACTAAGGCAATCCTGAACAATAAAAGAACTCTGGAGGTATCATTATCCCTGACTTCAAGCTCTCCTATACATCAATAATAAACTGCATGATATTTGTATAAGAACAGACAGGTTGGTGGACACAATCAAATCAAATAATCTGAAATAAACTCACACAACTTTGGACGTTTGATTTTTTTACAAAGAAATCAAAACTGTATAATGGAAAAAATAAAGCCTCATCAACAAAGAGAGCTGGTCTTACTGGATGTCTGCATGTAGAAGAACGAACGTTAGAGGAGTTTGTCAGTGTGTACGCAGGCTTTGAGGACTGCTCCTAGTGATGAAACCAATCTCCTTTTGACAACCTTCAGATGAAGATGTAGAACTCTTTTGGTGAGAAGAACTGAGTACTCCAAATAGAACAGGACCTGTAGAGAAAGACCAACAGAGTCAAATAACCAGAACCTTGGAACTCACATAGACTGAACTACCAACCAAAGAACTTACATCACCTTGGACCTGAGGACCCAGAAATATGTGTCAGATGTGCAGATTGTTCTTCATGTGGGCTCCCCAACAACTGGAGCTGTTGCCTGTCTGTGGAATATGCTCCCCTAACTGGGATGCCTTGCTTTGTCTCAGTGGGATATGCCTAGCTCTGCAGAGGCTTGATGGGCGAGGAATGGGGAGGGGGAATATGCAATGGGCACCTCCAACCTCTCAGAGAATGGTATGGGACATGACATGAGAGACTATGAACATGGGACCAGTAAAGGGTGTAAGGGTAGCAATCGACGTGTAAGGTAAATAAAGTATATCTTTAAAAGAAGAATATGAAGAAAAGAAGATAGCTATATGCATTTATACAATTTCAATAACAGAATAAGGCATTGGAATTGAAAATTAACTTTATATTCTTAAATTTTGACAACATTTGTGGTTACTGTTAGAGGAAAAATAGACAGAAAAATTCATTGTTTGGTTATTTTGAATATATATACATGTATATACATATATATGTATATATGTATATATATAATATGTGTGCTTTAAATAATTTTTGGTGATTGATACCCACACTAAATATATAAAACAAATGCTTAACTGTATAATAATACCTTCCAATATGGAAAAAAGGACTAGTTCATGTTGGTTAAAAACAACTGGATAAAAACAGGATACCTAGTTAAGACATAGATTCAATTTTAAAAATTGCATGTAAAACAACTCTCTAGCGATAAATGATTTCATAATTACAGTCTAAAAATGTTGATTTACTGCTTAGATCACACACTATCCAGAAGAACCAAGTTCAGTGCTCAGTACACAGCTAGGGCAGCTCACAAAATCCAATAATTCTAGAAACAGAATAACTAATTATAATCTTCCAATATTTTATGTTTTCCACTAGATATTTCAAATGAAGAAAATGTTTCTTAAATTAGATAAGTGGGGCTGATCTTAACTTAGCAACATTATAAAAAGATTTTTTTAAATTACCCTGGTGAGTGCGTCTTCTAAAAAATAAAGGCATATTTTAATCATAAAATATTTAAATGGCAATAAGTAAAATCATCTGTCTCCACATACCATTTCTAAAATTCATCTATCATACTGGAAGATCAATGAGGCATGCTGTCTGGACCTAATACATGACTGTATAAGTTTGGATTTGGTGCCACATGTTCACAGAATTTAAAGATAACTCAGTGACTTCTAATGAGGCTATACATAATATAAGAAAAGAAAAGAAAGTGCTCAGCTGTGCAGTGCGCTTGATAATTTATCACAGGAGATTTAAGCATATTTGTATCTATAAGAACTGATAAATTAGTTTATGAGTATAAGTAGCAGATTATATTGGAATTCTCATGTTAAAAAACTTATAACTCAGATTAGGAGGTCAAATTCACTGTTTGCTCAATTTTGATTTGGAGTCACTGAGAGACAAATCTAAGTCACCTTCCAGTAATCAACAAAATACTGGAAAAACTAAAATTCCTTCTTATTCCATCAGCACCCCAATATGAACCCTTAGTTCAGATAAAATAATATGTACAAACACACACACACACACACACACACAGAGAGAGAGAGAGAGAGAGAGAGAGAGAGAGAGAGAGAGAGAGAGAATATTTTAATCCACCAAAGAGCATGCATGCATGCGTTCGACCTAGGCCCTATACAAATATGTAACAGATGTGTAGCTTGGTCTTCATATAGGTCTCTTAACCATTGGAGGAGGGACCTGTCTCTGACTCTGCTTCTTGTCTTTGGATCCCTTTCCACTACCTGGGCTGTGCTGTCTGGCCTCAGTCAGAAAGGATGCACTTAGTCATGCTGTGAGTTGATGTGCCAGGGTGGGTTGTTACCAATGGGGAATTTATCCCTTCTTTGAGGAGAAGGAAAAGTAATAGTGAGGGAAAGAGTAAATGAAGGTGGGAATGGGAGGAGAAGAGAGGGGGGCTGCAATTGGGATGTTAAATGAATGAAGGAATAATAAATAAGTAAAATATAATATATTATTTGAATAACTGATGTAAAACATTTTAAATTAAGAAAAAAAAAACTTTAAATGGATAAGAAAAAGAGGAAAATGGAGTAGCCAAAATGAGGTTATTGAGGAAAGAGTTAAAATACATTTCAATGTCGTGCCTAAAAGAGTTCAAACTATTTTATTTATAAAAGTTCTGACTATGCCAAATATACACAATTCCTAAAAGGCATCTTTCTCTCAGCCCTTGTACTTCAGATAATTCAGCAGCCCTGATGCCTGCTGCAATGGGAGCCCAGAGTCCTCTGTCAGTTCCTCACTTAGGTTGCATGGTTAATCTATCCATAGATAAGGAAAGTTTGTTTCAATTTATTAACACTCTAAGATCACAACTCTTTTGACTACAAAGGTTGTTCAGGATCTTGCAGGTGGTAAATATTTAAAAGCTTTAGAAGAAAGTTTAAGTACATGAATCTCTTAACTAATGATGATGATGATGATGATGATGATGATGATGATGATGATGATGATGATG
>JADRCD010209414.1:1983-13123 GCA_019843815.1 Montemys delectorum | reverse complement strand
TGATGATGATGATGATGATGATGATGATGATGATGATGATGATGATGGTGATGATGATGATAGTAAAAACTTGAAAAGTAGAAGTAAATAACCTACCAGCCATCAATTGGTTAATAAGAAAACAAATGGAATCTCCCAAAATATTCACAAATTCTGTCACTAGGGCTTAAAGTAAGAAAATAAAATACCTTTATCTTAAGAAACACTGCCTTCTCTACGAAAAGACTAAAATCGCAACCTTTAAAAACCTTCATGGACTTTGTTACTAAGCTGTAGCTAGATAAAGAGATTTCTCAACAGCAAAGAATCTTAAACCAAATATAATATGTACCAGACTCAATACCAATTCAACATAGTTATGTTTCCTTTTTTTTTGTTCGATTTTTTTTTCTTAAGATGTATTTATTTATTATATGTACATACACTGTAGCTGTCTTCACACACCCAGAAGAGAGCATCAGATCCCATTACAGATGGTTGTGAGCCACCATGTGGTTGCTGGGATTTGAACTTAGGACCTTCGGATGAGCAGTCAGTGCTCTTAACCACTGAGCCATCTCTCCAGCCCCCCTTAGTTGTGCTTTCAAGGCACTTATTTAGATGTTGAAATTTAATTGAAATTAAAATGATAGTGTCTAATTTGGTGATTTGTCTTTAAGTTATATATAGCTGTGTCTTTTTGTTTGTTTGTTTGTTTATTGGTTATTTTATTTATTTACATATCTAATGATACATGGTTGGAGCCATGGGTCCCTCCATATGTACTCTTTGGTTGGAGGTTTAGTCCCTGGAGCTTTGCAGGGGTCTGGTTGGTTGATATTGTTGTTTTTCCTATGGGGTTGCAAACCTCTTCACATCCTTCAGTACTTCCCCTTACTCCTCCGTTGGAGTCCCCCACACTCAGTCTGATGGTTGGCTATAAGCATCAGCATCTTTATTGGTCAGGCTCTTGGCAAAGCCTCCCAGGAGACAGCTGTATCAAGTACTACTACAGAGCAATAGTAATTAAAAACTTCACAGTTGGGTCTTAAATGTCTTCAGGGTAGAAAAAATTTCCTTCTTCATAGAATTTCTCTTGATTGTTCTGGGTAAATGTCTCAGCAGTTAAAAGTAGATACAGTTGACCCTGAACCTGAGACCCCTAGCACCCACGCAGTGGGCTAACTCTGGCCTTTGATTCCAGCTCCAAGAATCTGAAATCCTCTTCTGCTCTATTATTCTATTTTCTCTGCATTTAATTATCTACTTCTATACTATCTGAAATAAACCTTGATAATTAAAGTTGTTATTCAAAATAATTTTATTTACATCATTATATATCCAAAATACACCTATATTGCAAGATAATTATTAACATTTTAATTTATATTCATTTTGTTATATTTCAAATATTATTTTTTCTATTTACAAATATATTATTGAATATTAACATATACATGTATTTTTAAATTATTCTGTCTTATTTAAATCATGATTACCTCTACATTTTCTCATACTGGCTTTATGGTAACTCACGATTTGATATTATAAGTTGGCTTTTGAGAAAAATTACTATGCATTTTAAGCCATGATTATCAAATGCCAGCTTTTTAAAATATACTTTTTACTTCTGTCTCAATTTCTAACACATTTTCATAAGAGAACTAGAGTAATGGAATTAATTATTTCTAATTAAAATTTCTAAATCTCAGTGTTTTTCATATCACCACTCTGGGAAGCTGAATGAAATTAAACACCATGTATTTCCACATACACAAATTCAAAGTTCTTCTTTGACATACTTCTATTATAGAGTATACCACCTTGACATCAAGTAATAAATATTGTCTAATAACTTACCTTGAGGCTAATATGGTCATATCAATTACATGATTATTTTGTTTTAAGAGACTAGTACATGTTTTCAAGTGAATTTGTTTCCATTTTCCTTACATTCTTTGGAAAGAAATCCAAAGGCCACTTTTTGGCTTGGTGCTGCTCCTTGTCCAGTGATTTATGAAAGAGTAGGTAGAGAGCAGTCATTTGTCTGACTAAGGACCTTTGGACTCCTGAGTAGATACACAGAACACGTGTCTGATTTCAAACTTGTCTCTGACCTCTTGTTGAAAAGCAGCAGACCAGAGAGGTGGATTTGTTCCCCACCACAGAAGTATTCTCACCCTGAAATATTTTCACCAGTGATAAGCTTTTTCTCCTCTATCCATCTCTTAAGATCTTTGTATGCCTTACATTATGCCTTACATTACACTATTCCTTAAGATTAAGGCATACCTTCACATAGATGTTCAGAGGAAATGGTTCCATATACAGTGTAGCTAGTATCTTCCATATAAAATTCTTTCTTTCTTTATACTAAATAATATTACTATAACTTAATTTTCATAAATTGGATACAGATAAAGTATGTTAATTTCAAAATCACATATAGATTTAACATTGTTGGTAAGATAATAATAGCATTGGTGTACTCACAATATAGAAAATAAAGCATTCTAGAAAACAAAGTCTGGTGCTGGCAAAAACACAGTTTTGTTATTGGAGAACTTGAAATCTGAGATCTGAGTATTGTGAATTTAAGGGGAGAGAAGAGAAAGAGGGAAGAGAGGGATTATTTGAGAATATATTTCTTCACAATTTCCAAATGTGTAAAAGGTTTGAAACAGCTGCTCATGTGAGTTCAATTTCCTGGAAGATGAAATGTTGAGTCAAAGGAGAAGACACCATTCTGAGACTATTGATGACCACAGACTTATTCAAAGACAAAGTTTGACATTCCATAATACAGTTCTATATTTTTAAAATATTGATTTCAGCAGATGCACTTAAGCATAAACACATACTCAGGTAGACACTGTGTGACTGAATATGAAGGAGGTTCAAAATTAAATACATTAAATTTTATAGAGAGATTAGATGCATAGTATGAAACATTAATCCTCATGATTAATCCTTCCAGTAGTTGTATTTGAATGAATAATGACTAAACCTGTTAAATAAAGGCATTTCCAGCTCACGGATTTTGGCATAGAAAAATAATAGAAATTAGTCTAAAAGACACATTGAATTACAGTTTTGATTGCTGAATGGTACTGATTCTAAGGGGTCTCCAGTGTTTAATTAGATCATTCTTATTTACTGATTGCTAACATAAAATATTTATTAGAGACAAAGGTATTTCAATGAAAGTTTGTTAGGTGGTTGTATTGTTTTCTAAATTATTCATGCTGGCTATTGAAGTAGATTTTTCTTTATTTTCATAAATAAGTCAATATTGGAATTTCTAGATTTAATGTTATGGAAGCACAAAAGAAAATGACACAAGTAGAAATCAGAAATTACAGTTGTTATTTTCTTTCATCATACTTATCTTATATACTTAAGTGTGTATGTGTGTGTTTATGTCCATATGTGTGCAATTACTTCCTGAGATCAAGTCCTCAGATTTCCCTGTAACTAGAATTATAAGCAACTATGATTCTCTCACTTGCTTACTCCACTGCAATCTTCTGAAAGAATAGGGGGCACACAACTACTGAGCCATATCTACAGCAATATAATATTTTAGAGAGAATAACATGTGTATATTAATTATTTATTCTAAATATCACTCTATGATAAGAAAATTAGTAATAGAATCAACATTTATTATTATCAGGAGACAAGACATCATCTACTTTCAGATGAATTTTTCTGATAATAAAAACTAGATTCACAACACTTAAGGAAATCTCCAAAGTTATATGTACTGAAAAAATAAAAGAGTGATCACATCATTCTCATTTTTAACCCATTAAAATTTAAACATTGAAATTATGTAATCTCTTCTCAACTAAAATAGATGTATTACTAATAACTTTCATGATTCTATCTGTCCAATGAACCAGGTCTTTATTTTGATTAGAACTCTATTATGTCTCAAGTAAATCAATTATTTTGTTCAGAAGAGCACATTTAGAAAAAAAATAGTGCATATACAAGTTGTTTTTTTTTTTTTTTTAGCATTGTGTCACTTGAGATACCAAGAAGCTTATTTTGTTAATATAGCATTAAATTTTTTAGGTTTCCAAGTTGCAATTTTTATAGAGATGATTATGTTATTACTGGGTTACCAATCCAGAGACATTTCAAGTGACAGCAGTTATTTAAATATCTTAAATGTCACTCACTGCTCTAGTTGGAAAGCTCTTTGAACTTAAATAATGGTGACATATGGATATTATACTAACTCTGCATCTTATATCACTTTTCTCAATAAATAATCTTCATTATAAAGAAGAGCCTTATTGATTCCAATATTTACGTGTAATTTCTGTCCATTTTTAAGCACTGAAAATGTATGAAAATTCTGTGTATATGTTCTCTAGTGAACAGCTAATTATACGCATAGACCAATATATTGGATTTTTTTCAATATATTGGAATATAAAGAGCATTTGGGTTTTACTTTCAGCTTGCAAGACTAAGATACTAAAGCCAGAAGAAGGATGTTTCAATTTCTGAATGAGGACTCCGGGACCTTGGAAACGTGAATTCCTACCTTCCCCTGAAGTCACAAGATCTTATGAAGGCTGTTCATTGTGGTGTCAGGATGTCTGCCTTGAGAGGCTTAGTCATCATAAAACTTTTTACTGTATTTGGTCTGTATGGGCTAACTTTTCTAAACAAATTGCGTATTAGATAAAAGCATGCTTTAAATCTATTTATTTTATATTTTATTCAAAGATATAATTATATTTACATATACACTAAATGTATATTTAAATGTAGTAAATATGTTTGTTTGTATATACAAACATATATATATGTATGTATACACACATATACACACATACAAATACATACATGATTGTATATGTATTTTTTTTTTTGGCTTTTTTGAGACAGGGTTTCTCTGTGTAGCCTTGACTGTCCAGAAACTCACTCTGTAGACCAGGCTGGCCTCAAACTCAGAAATCAGCCTGCCTCTGCCTCCCAAGTGCTGGGATTAAAGGCATGCGCCACCACCACCCGGTATTTTTTAATTGGAGATATTCCTTATGGAATGACAATGCTTTCCTAAAAGCCATAGGCTATCCAAAAAATTATGCCAATTTTGGGAATGGGAAACCTCTCTTCAAAAAAAGGCCACAAACAATATAGGCTTTTGCTCTTGTCCTTAATTGCATTCCAAAACTTGAATATTAAGACCATATTGCTGAAGAGATCACACATTCAGACATAAGACTTGGTCTAGACAAGCTGGAATTGACATGGAAGATTCCACAGTGTGTGTCCTAGGAATCCTTTTGTACCTATTTTGAGTTTATTTTTTATAATTTATATAGGTACTTACTCATATTTTAACATTGTAATTGCTACAGGTAAATGATGCATGATATATTGATGTAGTAAAAGTCAACACCAAACTTGTTTATATTGTGTATATTCAGATTTACACTATTTTAAAACCTCCTGGAAGCAATTAACCTCACCCACTAAAACATCCTTTTTGCTTTTGTCTCAGAGTTTCAGAGGTTCCAACTGAAGATTTAAAGCCTCAGTTCTTTACACCTGTGCCAAGGTCCATACATCAGTGTGGGAGTTGTTCTCCAGCAAGCCACTAACCTTAACCAGGTAATAAATGACAAGAGAGAGCTACACCAGAGCCCTACATTCTCTGAGGACATAATTTCAAGGCCTTAAAGTCCTTCGGTTAGACTCATAATCCTGAAGACTCATTAATGTACAGTAGGACCACCCTGTGGCCCAAGAGTTTAGTGTAAGAAACTTAGGTAGATACTTATCTACACAAGTGTGTCCCTTACCCTGAAACTCCACCATACAACACAGGAGATCTTTGTTTCTTTCCAGAAGTCCCTAATTCAATTGTTACAGAATTTCTCATAGTTTGAAGTTCAGAGTCTCCTTTAAAACTTAAAGCAAGTTCAACGGTAACTCCCTATAAAAATGAGTTAGCAATTTCTAAGAAAGAGCTGCATGAGGATAAAAATAAAACAATTGACAAATCAAATAAAAAGTGCTTTTATTAATAGTTCTTTGTTTATATTGATTAATATTTTAAAGATATTTTATTATCTTTCTTAAAATTTTTTATCCAAAATTACCCTCTGTTGAATCAATATGCAGTGCTTTTATTTATTTATTTATTTATTTATTTATTTATTTATTTATTGTCTTTTGTTTTTTATGTCTTAGAATATAACATGAAACCATTAGAAAAAGGAAACTAGGAACTTGGAACATAAGTAAAATACTAACAATTGTGCACATATACTTCTAAACCATAGACTAATTACTGCACCAGGGAATGGAGAGTTGGGAAAGCTGTATTCCTGAGCTACTCAGGTAGGGCTCAACGAAAGAGCTTTGTAAGATAATGTGTTTCTTCTCTATTCCCAGAAGTCTAGACTGAGAAAACTATCAATTTCTTCTTGAATATGTCTGCATTTTTGAATAATGCCTTTCCTAACCCTTTTCTACTTCAGATGAAAACTCTTATATACACTTCTTGGAAAGAATGATATAAATATCATTTTTGATGGCTCATGTAGGAAAATCAAAAATCAAAATAAAACACAATGAATTTCTGTCAGTGGATATGTTCACTTTTTATCAGTTTCTCAAAAGAAATGTCTATACGTGTGTTTCTTCTTAAAAGGTAGACAAAATGTGGAATGTGAATTGTTTTCTACATATAATCAGAAAGTATTGCTCAGAATAGGGTGCTTTTTATTTCTAGGAAAGAAGACTGATATCCATAGCCTTGAAAGTTGGATGAATTGAGTATATTAGAATAAATCAATAACATTTAAGCTTCTAAAGTTTTTTATGTATATATGTTAATGTTGACTTAATATTTGAAATAGTATTTTTTTCTATTTTGCCATAAATGGTGTCTTATTTGACCTACACAGATATTCCATCTGTATAGCACTATCTTAAAATATTCCATTTCCCATTAAGAATATAGCATAGAAAGTAAGTGAATACATATTGACTCACCCAGTTGCCTTTGGTGTACTAGGTATTTCTCAATACTGTTATGTACTTATGATAGTAATCGGGGTCTACTCAACAGCATCATTAGAAAGTGGTTAAAAATGACAGGCAAACACAAGTAATATGTGGGAATAAAATAATAAAAGTTACCAATTCACATTTAATTTTGCTAAAAATCTATTTTGAAAAAATAAATAACATCTCAAACTACTCAAGATTAATATTGACTATACAATGTGAATGCCACCTAAAATTTGTTCCTTTCTTCCAGCCATTTTTATATGCACTAGCATGTAATAACTACTTTAATTTCAGATCCTATTGGACTATTGCATACAAGTTTAGCTAATCAATTTATGACATTGATAATCGCAACTATAAACTAAGTGTTGCATATTTTGTTCTAAATGCATAGGAATATTTTGTAAGACAGAGTACTTGATTTTAGAAGAACTAGATTTTATCTATTATATGTACTTCATAAAGTGTAGCTAAAAATCACGTAGGTGGCTTCCCGTTTTCTGTCTGTACTGGGAGATGATCCTGTGCTACCTGAGGACCCAGCTGTACCACTCCTGGGCATATACCTAGAAGATGCTCTGACATGTTATGAGGACACATGCTCCACTGTGTTCATAGCAACCATATTTATAATAGAAGCTGGAAACAGCACAGATGTCTCTCAACAGAGGAATGGGTACAGAAAATGTGGTACATTTACACAGTTGAATTCTACTCAACTATTATAAACAATGACTTCATGAAATTTACAGGCAAATGATGGATCTAGAAAAATATCATCCTGAGTGAGATAACTCAGTCACAAAAGAAGACACATGGTATGCACTCACTGATAAGTGGATATTAGCCCAAATGTTCGGAATACCCAAGATTCAATTCACAAACCATATGAAGCCCTAGAAGAGGGAAGAGCAGAGTCTTCATGATTCAGTGCTTCTTAGAATGGAGAACAAAATACTCACAGGAGGAAATATAGAGACAAAGTGTGGAGCAGAGACTGAAGGAAAGGCCATCCAGAGACTGCCTCCCCTGGGGATCCATCCCATTTACAGTCACCAAACCCAGATGCTATTGTGGATGCCAACAAGTGCTTGCTGACTGGAACCTGATACAGCTGTCTCCTGAGAGGCCCTCGAGAGCCTGACAAAAACAGAGACAGATGCTTGCAGTCAACCGTTGGACTGAGTGCAGGGTACCCACCCAATGGAGGAGTTGGAAAAGGGACTGAAGGACCTGAGAGGGTTTGTAGCCCCCTTGAGGGAGCAGCAGTGTCAACTGGCCAGATCCCCCAGAGCTCCCGGGGACTTGACCACCAGCCAAAGAATACACATGGAGGGATCCATGGCTCTGGCCACATATGTGCCAGAGGATGGCCTTGTTGGACATCAGTGGGAGAAGAGGCCCTTGGGCCTGAGGGTGTTTGATGCCCCTGTGTAGGGGAATGCTAGGTTGGAAAGACTGGAATGGGTGGGAGAAAACTCTCATAGATGCAGGAGGAGGGGGGATTTAATGGGGGTTTCTGAAGGAGAGACCTGGAAAGGGGAAAATATTTCAAATGTAAATAAAGAAAATATCCAATAAAAAAATAAAAAAATAAATCGCCTAGGTGTTGTCTAATCTCCATGTCTGTCACTAGATGATGATAGATAATTCACCAATTAAGTGAGAATATCATAACTTACAACATATGTCTAACAGTTTTGCATAATGTCAGACTCATTGACTTTTTCATTGACTTTTGCATTATTGCTGGAGTGTCATTTACCTAATGTCTTTCATAGCACCTCATGGAAATGAGGAATTGTATGATAAAGTAGAAAATGAAATTAGTTGTTATCGTCAGCACAATTTAGTTTAAACACACACACACACTCACTCACACATACACAAACACCTACTACTTCCTGTTTAGATACTTTTACTGACTTCAAATAGTTCTACTTTCTATGGTTAGATGTGATAGGTCTAAAAACAGTAGATAGGCTAAGGACTTAATTAACTTTTAGTATTTTTAAAGAGCTAATAGTTTTCTATGTAGAAATGATTGACAAGCAATTCGTTCATAAAAATATTGTCAGAATTCAAAAGATAAATTGTTAATAACATCATGAAACTTTCCAAAATGTTAGCATGTATTATTTTCAAAAAGAGGTAAGCGCACTAAAAGTGCTGTGCTACATTGCTTTATTTTACAAGAATAAAAGATAAATATACCTGGCAATTCAAGCAACATTAATTTCACAGAAAACTATTGTCTGTTCCTTATATCAGACTATGAACTGCCTTTAGTGTGGGTTGCATGGTTGAATGTTTAGTAAACAGTATTTTTAATATCAAATTCAAATTAATTAATGTTTATTCAAAAAGGTTTTTATATACATTTACAACTAGAAATAAAGGTAATTTGTAAGAAATGCATCATTAATCACATTTACATTTATGTGAAATCCATGAGCTATCCTTTTTCTAATATTTTTCATAATATTTGATTTTACAGTTTAATTACATCATTTTCCCTTTCCTTTTTCACCTTCCTACCTCACACATGTCCACTCCTTGCCTCTTTTCCAACTCATGGTCCCATAAGTTTTCCCTCTTGCATATTAGGATCCTTACAGATGTTGTCTTTGTCAAGAAACATCAGGAAACCATGTTGGTGAGACAAAACCAGTGTAGCTTCGGAGGACACATTCAGAGCAAACTTTTGGTTCTGCAGTAACAATGTTCGCTGCTTTTAGACAGTGTTTACTTGGAGCACTTTTGTTGTAAGCCAATGCCTGTATTTAAAGCTATGTTGCTGTAGACATGAGTAGGAGTTTTAAGAAATTGATTGAATAATTGAGGCCAATAATATTTAAAATTATAATTGATAGTTGTATACTGATTGTAATCATTTCATTATTGATTTTTTCTGGTCTTAATTGTGTTCTTCGTGGTATTTGATGCTTTAGCAATTATAGCTTTCTAATTTTTTTTACAGAATTTTGACTATGTTTATTCTTCTCTTCAGCCTAAAATAGTACCTCCTGTATTTTCTCTAGGTTTATTATTAATATTTTTTTATCCAATGTGTTTAGGCACTTTATGTCATGAAAAACTTTCTGTTTTGTTTCATTAACTCTGGCCAGCTCTTTTGCTGAGCATGTTAGTCTAGGTAGATTTCAAAGTTTTAGAGAAAAAATAGTGGTATTCTGATGAGTGGAAGAAGAGAACAAAAAATTTTCTCTCATCTACACAATCACAATATAGTGCAAATAGTCTCTCTAACATACTTCATAAAGGCACATATTAATTATAAGGAAATGCCAAGTTTACTGGGGTCATCTATTCGTGAAGTGAAAAATATTTATTATGAGAAAGAACACATATATTTTGTTCTACCTGTAATTAATTTTTCCATAAGTGAAAAACTATAGATAAAATATATATGTAAAAGTATCATCCTCATATATGATCATAAAGTAAGGTGTTATATATATTATTGTAAGAGGGATAGAAAAAATTATTTCTTTGAAATTAATTTCCTCTAAATTAAATTCTGAATAAATGACTTACTCAAGTCAAAGATATGTTAACACATATTACTGTATAAGTTACATTTAAATAAAATAGTTAATTTGTATATTATTAATAACTGCCAACAACTAATTATTCTAAAAGATTAATGCTATTAAATCATTAAAGATGGTGTTTATTGTTTTCAAATATTAGCTCTTGCCAGATTTTTATTTTGGATAAAGCTTTCTTATTAAACAATATATATGACTATTTTATTCATCACTCTGTATTATAAGCCTTTAATATAGTTAATTTTACAGAAAATATAGTAGACAAGACTAAGGGTGAACTTTGACAAGATTTTCAGGCCCTTTTCTAATAAGCCACAATTTATCTATTTTTAACACTTGCCATTGTGAAAAACCAATATCTTCACTTAAATGATAAAAAACAAAAAAGTAAATTAAATGGAATAGTCATACTCTAATGAAAAACAAATTAGATAATGATAATAACAATTATTGACCATTATTCAACAAGTTTTAAACTTATTAAGAAAGTTGTAATTTTCCACCTGACAGGAACATTTTGCCAAACTGTCACGTATTTGCCCATAATCTGA
>JADRCD010209413.1:29006-39500 GCA_019843815.1 Montemys delectorum | reverse complement strand
TCTTTATTTACATGTAAATTTCTCCTTTCCCAGTTTCCCCTCCAAAACACAAACAAACAAACAAAGAAACAAAAACAAGAACAAACCCCTGTTGCCTCTCCCCTCCCCATGCCTGCCACCTCACCCTCTCCCACTTATTGGCCCTGGCATTCCCCTACACTGGGGCACAGAACCTTCACTGGGCCGAGGTCCTCTCTTTCTATTGATGATCGAATTTGCAATCCTCTACTATACACATGCTGCCAGAACATTCAGTCCCACCATGTATAGTCCTTGGTTGGTGGTTGAGTCCCTGGGAGCTCTGAGGGTACTAGTTAGTTCATATTGTTGTTCATCCTAAGGGGCTGCAAGCCCTTCAGCTCCACAGGTCCTTTCTCTAACTCCTTCATTGGTGACCGTACTCAGTTCAATGGATGGCTGTGAGCCTCTACATCTGTATTAGTCAGGTATTGTCAGAGTCTCTCAGGAGATAGCTATATTTAGGCTGGCTTGTCCTTCCTTCAGTCTCTGTTCCATAGTTAATCTCTGCAACTCCTTTCGTGGGTATTTGGTTCCCCCTTTTAAGAAGGAATGAAATGTCCACCTTTTGGTCTTCCTTCTTCTTGAGTTTCTTATGGTTTGTGGGTTGTTCTTCCTGTATTCCAAACTTCTGGGCTAATAACTACTTATCAGAGAATGCATACCATGTGTGTTCTTTTGTGATTAGGTTACCTCACTCAGCATGATACTCTCCAGATCCATCCATTTCCCTAAGAATTTTATAAATTCATTGTTTTTAATAGCTGAGTAGTACGCCATTGTGTAGATGTACCACAATTTCTGTATCCATTCCTCTGTTGAGGGACATTTGGGTTGTTTCCAGTTTCTGGCTATTATAAATAAGACTGCTATGAACATGGTAGAGCATGTGTCCTTATTACATGTTGGAGCATCTTTTGAGTATATGCCCAGGAGTGGTATAGCTGGGTCCTCTGGTAGAACTATGTCCAATTTCCAGAGGAACCGCCACACTGATTTCCAGAGCAATTGTGATAAAAACTGCATGGTATTGGTACAGTGACAGGCAGGTAGGTCAATGGAACAGAATTGAAGACCCAGAAATGAACCCACGCACCTATGGTCACTTGATCTTTGACAAAGGAGCTAAAACCATACAGTGGAAAAAAGACAGCACTTTCACCAGATGGTGCTGGCTCAACTGGCGGTTAACGTAGAAAAATGCAAACCGATCCATTCCTTTCTCCTTGTACAAAGCTCAAGTCCAAGTGGATCAGGGACCTCCACATCAAACCAGATACATTGAAACTAATAGAAAAGAAAGTGGGGAAGAACCTTGAGCAAATAGGCACAGGGGAAATTTTCCTGAAGAGAATCCCAATAGCTTCTGCTCTAAGATCAAGAATTGACAAATGGGACCTCATAAAGTTGCAAAGCTTCTGTAAGGCAAAAGACACTGTCAATAGGACAAAACGGCAACCAACAAATTGGGAAAAGATCTTTACCAACCCTATATCTGATAGAGGGCTAATATCCAATGTTTATAAAGAACTCAAGAAGTTAGATTCCAGAGAACCAAATAACCCTATTAAAAAAATGGGGTACAGAGCTAAACAAAGAACTTTCAACTGATGAACACCGAATGGCTGAGAAGCACCTAAAGAAATGTTCAACATCCTTAGTCATCAGGGAAATGCAAATCAAATCAACTCTGAGATTCCACCTCACACCAGTCAGATTGGCTAGGATAAAAAACTCAGGTGACAGCACATGCTAGAGAGGTTTTGGAGAAAGAGGAACACTACTTCATTGCTGGTGGGATTGTCAAGAACTTTAATACCCTTCCTAGAACAGAATGCCAGAGAAAACAGGGGCAAAGCAATCACCAGACTGATGATTTTTTTCAAAGCAGTGCTGAAGGAGTACAAAGTAAAGAATCAACAACATGGAAGTTAAGAAAATTACGAGGTAGAGAAGAAATAAAAAATTACAAGAAATAAACAAACAAACAAACACTGCAAGGGACAAACGGGACAGTGGAATGCATGTGGAGGATCCAAGATAAATTTCCAATTAGGAGAATAGAGACAACAGAGAAGGGAACAGAGAAAGGAATGAGAGAAAGCACACACAGGTCAAAGGATGCTGGACTTCCTGGCAATGTGTGCTTTCTCCTTTGTGCTGTCCCGACCTTTGCATGAGAGTATACAGGTGGAGCAGAGAGCATCAGTCCTAGAAGACACGCTCTGTTGCCCTCCGGGAAACACACACATCTGTATTTCTGCATATCTTTTAACGTTGTAAATGGAGGAGACTCTTTAGCCTGTGTAAATATAACACATAAACTGTATTTTCTTCATTGTTATTAATCACAAAGACTCTTAACTAATATTGTTAAGTGATAATGCCTTTGTTTTGAGATAGGGCCTCATGTAGCCCAAGCTGGCCTCAAGTCACTATATAGATAGTCAAGGATGATCTTAAACTTCTGGTCCTCCTGCTTCAGAATTCTGATGCTGGGATTACAGATATGGACTACCATGCCTAGTTTATGCAGGACTGTTAACAGAAGCCAGAGCTTCATACACACTGAACAAGAATATTACCAAATGAAGCTACAACCCTAGTCTAAGATACTGTCTTTTTTTTTTTTTCAGTATAAGTTAATGACATAAAGACGACTCTGGATTTTGAGGAAATCACATATCTTGTGAATGCCTAGTCTAGAGGGCAGAAAATAGGAAGACAAAAGTACAAAGGACCACAATACTTGTAGTGGTCTAAAAGACCTCCTCACATTCTCATAGTATACAAGAGAACTTTGGAACCAATAAACAGTACAGATAAGACTATCTGAATAATACGTTGGTGAAAAATCAGAGTTTAAATAATCTAGGTGTGGTAGTTTGAATAGGAATGGACCCATAGATTCCTCTGTTTGAATGCTTGGCCCATAGGAAGTGGCACTAGTCGGAGGTTTGATCTTGATGGAGTTTGTGTGGCCTTGTTGGAGGAAGTTTATCACTACGGGGGCAGGCTTTGAGGTCCCCAGTGCTCAAGATACACCCAGTGTGGAACAGTCTCCTTCTGCTCTCTTCAGATCAAGATTTAGAAGTCTCAGCTCCCTCTCCAGCACCATGCCTACCTGCATGCCATCATATTTCCCTCCATGATGATAATGGATTAAACCTCTGAAACTGTAAGCCAGCCCCAATTAAATGATATCCTTTATAAGAGTTGTCATGATCACAATGTCTTGTCAGAGCAATGAAACCCTAACTAAGACACTAAGCTAGTAAGTACTCATTCACTTCTTAGGTTTTACATTATCTTAGTTCTAATATTTTAGTCTTAAATAAGATGATGATCTCTCTACTTCAAAAGTCTAAAAAATAAACTGAGGCAGTGGCCCAATCAGTAATGTGCTTTCTGTCCAGGCATTAGTAATTGAATTGGTATAATCAGCACCCACATAAACATTGAGTGTCATAATGCATGCCAGTAATCTTAATGCTGAAGAGGTGGACACAGGAGGATCATTGTAGTTGACTTGTTAGCCTCATCAGATTTATGAAATCCAGTTTCAGTAGGAAATACTATCTCAACAAATAAAGTAGAGATAGAATAAAATACCTAATGCTAACCTCTGGTATCATTCATCTACTTAAGAAGCTAGAAAGGACCAATGAGAAGGAGGAGAGGAAGAAGCCTTAATAGTATGGGGAAAATAGTGAATGTATAGGAGATGAGAGTGGAGAGAAGAAATCCTGGGGGTTAAAGGTTTTAGAAGGACTGGAGGTAAGGTAAGAAAAGATGGGGTGGAAGATGGATTAACCGAAACTAAGGAATATGACCACTACTTTCCAAGCTAATTTTAAAATTTAATTATAAAGGAGTTTAAATGAGGTACCTTATATGGGTGGACAAAACTTCCCCAAGAAGATATGTTAATAAAATGAAAATCTCAGGACCAGTTATAAAATACCTCCCTACGAGTTATTGGTGAGAGAATCCTAGAGGCCCCTAAAACAACACAAACTATTACCATCCCTCTTGGTTGCCCTATAACTAAAATGGTGGAACCTTATTTCTGAAAACAATACCTTTTCATTACAGAGCATAGAGAAATCATGGTAGAATTGACCTGGAAGCCTTCTTCATGATTACTAGTTTCCCTGGTGCTAGAAGTGCCGTGTCAGCTGCTAGAAAAGTCATCAACCAACTTACCCAGCAGTGGACCCTACATGCCACAATACTGACCACCAAAGCAAGATGTGCTTACTAGTGCAATAGTGGCACGGCTGTAGAGAGGTAACCAAGTGCTTTCTGATTGGTCCTACTCCTTAGACAGTATGCATAGCACAGTAAACATGGTCAAAACTTACGATGAGGGAAATCATAGGCCCAGGTTTGGGAGCTATCACTGCTTGTTGTTCTACTAAATGGACATGTAACTATTTCCTAAATCTGTTTACACCCATAGATTAGTACTGTGTTCGATCTTGGCTGGAAAAGCTTCTGTTTACAATGTGCAGCAATCAGTGTAGAGGCTTGAAACTGATCAAAGTGCTGAGACTAAGCGCTATTGAGTGCTTGACTCTTAACGGTACCTATGGATCAACATCCTAAGGCTCAGGGAACTGTGCAGAAATAGAGATAAAGAAAATCAAGACCCAGAGGATAAGGAAAAGTGCAGTGGAATGTTCTCTAGATGTGGCACAGATGTTGCATCCACAAATTCATGGCAGTTGTGGTTATCTGCATAAGACCTACATAAAGTTAAGCCAGTCCACATTGCAGTATGGGTGAGGAATGGACCTCATGAGGCGCACCTTTAGCTGATGGCTTCCAGGAGAGGAGGAAATCATTTCTCTTCAGGGATATGGCAACTAGTAGGTCCAGTGGATAGCCTTACACTCATGTACATGTGGAAAACACTAACTGGATTCAATAGTTTATAAGGGAGGAAGATGTACTGGGGGAGATCAGCAGTAACAGGAGGGGTAGTTGGGGAGAATATAATCAAGATAATTGTATATTTATATAATACATATATATGATATTGTCAAAGAATAAATGTTTTTAAATTATAAAAATCCTCATTATTTAGTTCCAATGAATGCTTCTAGGTTTACATTCAAAGGTTTCATCCATTTGGGATTTTCAAAACTTTTCTTACTTTATTTATTATAATTATGGGAGGGGGAGGACACATCATGTGGATGTGAGAAGACAACTTGCAGGTGTTGGTTCTTTGCTTCCAATCATATGGGTACAAGGATCAAACTCAGGTTATTGGTTTGATGGCCAGTGCTCTTACCCATTAAGCCATTCCATTAAATTTTTTGATATAAAGAAGAAAAAAATGTAACTAATGTTTTATGCCCAAACTCCAGCTGGCTATATTAGTCAATCAATTTGATCAGGTACTTAATGATATAAAAGAAATTATTCTAAAGTGTAGTAGCTTTAAAGGACAATAAACACTCTCCACTGCATCTATGAGTTGGGAATTCAACTGTAGCTTAGTTCTGTTGCTCTAGCTTGGCTGTATCTCATGCCAAGTAATATCTGGCTGATGTCTTGCTGACCAAAATAATCTGAAGGCTTCACTGGGACTGGAGGATACACTTCCAACACTGTGTATCCACACAGCCAGCAAAATAGACAGTTACTGTTGATCAATTTTATTTCCCCTGCACGGGGACCTTCCTCAAGGGTGGATGAATGTTCTCAAAATGGTAGCTACCTTCTTCCAGAACAAATAATCCAAGAGAACACAGACAAAAATTGCAGTGTGTTTTGCAAGCTAATCTTGCAGGTCACACACCATCATTTTCATGGCATCATACTAATTATCAGAGTCAGTGTAAGAAGCATGTATATGAGGATGAGAACACAGGAGTCAAAGATCAGTATCAGCCATACTAGAGGTTGGGTACCATACCATATTTCCTCTAATGTTAAATTAAATATATTAATGTATACTAACCTCTCAAATATATTTGGGGTTATAGCTAGAGTTTTATTTTTTCATTTGCTGCCTTCTCCTGAGCAAATATTAAAGTTATTTTATAATTACACCTTTATCAATAGTTTGTGGTATATAAAAGCAAGTCTGTGTTCATTACTGTTGATTTTCCATTTTTTTAAAAAAATTCAAGTACTCATGCAAATGAACTTCCAATTAACTGTAACCTGTTATTGACTACTGAATTCTCTGACAGACTGTAATCGTGCTATGTAAGAAAAATGCTGGTGCAGCATGCTACATTACACTATGCAAAATGCTTAATTATGTATAATTTAAAGGCTCACTAACTTTTTTTTGTTGAATGTCTACTTTGTGTCATACACAATCACAGTTACACATACAGTGGTGAACTGAGATACAGTCCTGGGCTGGGAAGAGAACTTTGTAAAGTACTTGTCTTGTAAAGTTCAATCCTCAGTACCCACACAAAAAATCTTTGAGCGCAGTGCCATAAGCTTGTAATCCCAGAGCTGGGGAGGCAGAAATAAGAGGATCCCTGAGGCTTACTGCTCAGAAAGCCTATCTGCAAAGTTCCAGGGCAACAAGAGACCATTTCAAAGTAGGTGGACAGCCAGTATTTCTGAGGATGAAACCCCAAGTACATACATACATACACACACACACACACACACACACACACACACACACACACACACACACGCGTGACAGGCTACTAAAAACAAGTCAAACCAAACAATGAGATCTCTGGGAACATAAGGGTACTTGCAGTCTGAGGCTAAACACCTGTGTTCCATCTCTAGACCTACACCAAGGTACACGAAAATGGACTCCACAGGTTGTTTTGACCTCCACACATGATGGGCCTTGGCATACGTAGGCCCATACTCATACATATGCACAATACTAAGGTACATTTTTAAAAGCACATAATTACATGTAAGCAATATGAAAGAAAAGCACAAGGTTTCAAGTGGCATTACAACAAAAAGAGTAAATTGATTTTGAATAATCAGAAAAGGGCTCTGTTATGAAATTAATCTAAGATCTGAATTATGAGTTAGAGTTGAGTCATGGCACATGTAGGCCTGCACTAAACATGTACACTCTCATAAAACCTGTTCCACCTCCAGTAGAAACACAGGGCATCAATTGGAGGGATGGGGTTACCATCCCCCAGTCAAAACCTCTGAACCAGAATAGTTCCTGTCTAAAAGAACTGCAGGGACAAAAACGGAGAAGAGACTAGGGGAAAGGAGGTCCAGTGGCCAGCCCAAATTGGGATTCATCTCAAGGGAAGGCCCCAAGGCCTGACACTATTACTGATGCTATGGTATGCTTACAGACAGGAGCCTAACATGCCTGCCCTCTGAGGAGGCCCAACAAGCAGGTGACTGAGACAGAAGCAGATACTTACACCCAACCATTGGACTGAACTCAGGGACCCCTGTGGTTGAATTAGGGAAAGGCTGGAAGAAGTTGAGGAGGAGGGCAACCACATAGGAAGACCAGCAGTCTCAACTAACCTGGATCCCCAAGACCTGTCAGACACTGAGCCACCAACTAGGCAGCATACCCTAGGCTGATATGAGGCCCTGGACATATATACAGCAGAGGACTGCCTGGTCTGGCCACAGTGAGAGAAGATGCAACTAACCCTTGAGAGACTTGAGTCCCCATGGATTGGGAAGGCCCTGAGCAGTGGTTTGGGGTGGTGTGTGGAGGTGGGGACATCCTCTTAGAGACAGGAGGAGGAGAAATGGGATGAGAAATTGTCAGAGATAAGATCTGGAGAGGGATAGTGGCTGGACTGTAAAGAAAAGATTACAGATAAAATAAAATAAAATAAAACCTATTTCTACTTGGAGCTTGCGATAATGAAGGGGGGTTTCTGTTATTGATCAAACATGGTTGTTTTGGCCTGTATAAGAACTACAAAATATGTAACAAATGCCTTAATTACGTCTACAGTTTGTCTACCTTTGGTTTTCCAATCGTATCTTATATACTACTTCACTAACTCATATTCTCAAGTTCTTTTATGACACATCCTTAAAAGTTTTGCTTGTATAATGTCTATTTCTTTGAAAATTGCATATATTTATACAATATCTTTTTACTACATCCATCCATATATCCTTCCTCCAATTCCACTTAGAAGGCTCCACCCCCATTTCCCTCCCAAGTTCCTGCCCTCCAATTGTTGGTGTTTTTTTATTGATTAACAACTCACCCCAATTCCAGTTTGTGCTGCTCATATGCATTGGAGTGTGGGGCCATCCACTGAGGCATGGACACCCTACTAGCAGCCACGTCCCTAAAGGAGAATAACTGTCCCTCCCTCAATAACCATCATTATCAATAGCATCTCCATCATACTGGAATTTTAGCTAGCTTGATATTGTGATATTGTACACATAATCACGGTTGCTAGGAACCTATCAGTGTGTATAACAGCCATGCCATGTCCTGAAGTCAGCATTTCACAGCTCTTCCACTCTTTCCACCCACTCTACCATGATGGTCTCCGTGCCTTTGATGGGAGAGGGTGATACAGTAGAGTCATCCACAGCAAAGCACCAAATTTCTTCACACAGATGCTTCTTATGAAATTTGCATTTACTTGGGTGTTTTCAATTATGAAAGGGGTTTTCAGCTGTTGATTAAAAACGGTTGTATGTGTACAATCTACAGGGCTTTGTGCACGTAATTCACAAGCAAGTACTTTATTGCTTCTACAGCCTTTCTGCTTTAGTTTTTCCAATCATCTCTCATACACTAATTTTGTCCCTTCACCAGTTACATTTATCAGTTATTTTCCATCAAATGACAATGTATCATACTTTCCCAAAAAAAAAAAAAAAAAGAAAGAAAAAAAAAGAAACTTGTAATGACATCTTACTTGGGAATTTTAAATATTTCTAGAGTTTCATTGTTTTTAAAAAGCTTTGATTAATTTAAGACATATCACTGACTATATTAAGATGGAGAGTATTCTTCAATCCTCCTATTCTTATTACTGAGATATTTTGTTTTAAGAAAAGATATTAAATTTGATGAAGTAACTCTCTACCATCTATTGAGACCTTATGGGTTTTCCTCCATTGGCTTGTTCATAATTTAAATTTTATGAAATTCTTTAATGCCAAGCAATCATTCTTAACACTGAGGGAATAGAATAATTTCTATTTGGTCATACTTTCATAAATCAATCACTAGATTCTAGTTTCTAAACTTTAAGTTTTGACATTAAAAGCCTTGTGTCTTCTTTTTTCTGTGTTTTGTTATTAAAATCTATTTTAAGTTAAGAACATAACAAAAATATTTCTTAAACATTAAATCATGGAACACTGTAGATTTTGAAACAAAATCTATCTCCTTCACACATTACATCTCTGTCAAGCAGCCTATAATGCATGTCATTCTGAATTGTGCACTACCTTCTGAGCTAGCTCCATGTGTCAGCGTGTATCACTCACAACGCACTAAGGGCAAGTGACAAAGACTCCAGATGCCACAGTGAAGACACTGCCTTTCTTGGGAGCAAATCCTGAGGTAAAGCAATTTCTGGGTTCTTTAGCTTCAGGCTCAGTGATAGTCTCAGGAACTCAGGGCCTTGCTCTGGCCTGGATCTTTCTGTCCTCAGACTAGCTGTCGTTCTCACAGCAAAATCATGAAGAGATAAACAGACTGTTCCAAAGTGGCTGATTTTAGGTTCATTTTATCAAATATTCCTGTTGCCACTTATGATTTTCATATCATATCTGAGGCAGCCTTTGCCTGACTCTAGACTTTTGTCTAGTTCTGTCACTTCAGCTTTTAGTCCTAGGTCTGTGATAACAGCTGGAGGTGATTTTCATTCGTGTTATAAGATAGGGCTCCAGATTCACGATTTTGCATGTGGACATTCAATCCTCCAAGTACCATTTGCTAAAAACACTATTCCTTTCCCAGTGACTAGTCTTGACAATGAATGGTGTGAGGACAATTCATTTCTCATTACTTAACTCTTAAATTCTCAGGATTACACTCTTCCCCAACTAACCACCACTACCCTGCCTGCTAGAGCTAAGGATGGAGCAGATGCCTGACAAAAGCAAGAAGACTGTAAGAAGTAAGCAAGGGATAATGGATGCCAGAAAGATAACCAACTTCATAATGGCATGAGAAATTATATCCAAACTAAACATATTTTATCTCCCCATTAGGAACAATTTAAGTGGCTTATATGTGATTTTTATTCACCAATGAAACCCAGCTTTATGTTGTAAGGAGCAAGGGGCCTACTTACTAATCATCTTTCCTGTTCTCTATTGCTAGCCTATTTTTCTTCTGTACTGAACTTGGACCTTTTTTTTTTTCTAGAAAAGCACTCATTTTCCTTTGTCTCAAATTGATAAATATAAGCACATAAATTATATCTTCATGTTTCCTTAATATCCTCGTCATTGCTAATGTTCTCTCTCTCTCTCTCTCTCTCTCTCTCTCTCTCTCTCTCTCTCTCT
>JADRCD010209413.1:934-14013 GCA_019843815.1 Montemys delectorum | reverse complement strand
CTCTCTCTCTCTCTCTCTCTCTCTCTCTCTCTCTCTCTCTCTCTCTCAATGGGTTACTTCTTTCTGGAATTGTTGCCCAGTAAGGTCACATAGACCCCACCAAACACTACAGGCTATTGCCATTGCTCTGGTCTAACTTCTACAACAGCGGTTCTCACCCTTCCTAATGCTGCACCCTTTTAATACACTTCCTCATGTTGTGGTGACCCCCCCCATTATAAAATTATTTTCATTTGATACTTCCTTCCTGTAATTTTGCTACTGTTAGGAATCATAATGTAAATGCCTGTGATTTCTGCTAGTCTTAGGCAACCCCTGTGAAAGAGTCATTTGACCCCCAAAGAGGTCTCAACCCACAGGTTGAGAACCCCTGCTCTAGAACCTTGAAAATAAAACCTCATTGCAGAAAACACCACATACTCAAGTCATAAAAAATGATAGAATCAAGCTGGTGTTCACTTGCAAGTATGTCTGTACTTGCTAGCTTTTACAGTGCTGAAAGGTACCATGCATGCACCCAGAGGAGACAAGTGAATGCCAATCTGACGAACCTGTGAACCCTAGAAGCTACAATAATGACTGGCCTGGCAAGACATGTCCACTGATGCAAGAGTCACACAAACATCCTGAAAGTAACCAATATTTTCTGACTGCATTTAAGTCCTAGGTGACAAAGAGAAACCCATACCTGGTACTGTTATCAGAGCAAGGATCCATGGCTAGACAGGTCATAGGTAGTAGGGGGAATATACTACAAGTGCTCTGCTAATGGATACAGTATTAAACCAACTCCTAATGACTCATTCTTGCCTCCCACAACCCCTCATTAGAGAGGCTTCTATTTATAGTAGATGGCAATTAACACAGAGACCCACAACTAGCCTACATGCAAAGACTGAGACTACAGAATGCTCAACCCTAAATGACACACATATACTGAAAGTTCAGGGAACGCTGCAGAAAAGTAAGCAGAAGGGGCCAGAGGAATATGCAGCTAAACATATGAACTCATAAAGACTGAGACAGAATGCACAAAATCTATGCAAGCTCAAGTCAGACCAAATCTAAGCACAGAGACAGGGGTTGTGCAGGAAATCCTATCTGTGGAGCTATTGGTTATTGTTAGCTGTTAGGAGAAGGAGAGACAGTTTTTTCTAATCATGTAGCCCTTGGCAAGTTGACCATGCCCAGTGGAAGACCACACATCTAACAATATTTGAGAAGCACAAATTAGTCTTTTTGTTTGTTTGTTTTGGTTTTGTTTTTGTTTTTGTTTTTTTTCGAGACAGAGTTTCTCTGTGTAGCCCCGGCTGTCCTGGAACTCACTCTGTAGACCAGGATGGCCTCAAACTCAGAAATCCGCCTGCCTCTGCCTCCCAAGTGCTGGGATTAAAGGTGTGGGCCACCAACACCCAGCACAAATTAGTCTTGATGAGGTTTTAAATAATAATGACACGAAGTTGGGTAGTTAGGAAAGAGAGGCAGATCTGGGAAGAGCAGGGGAGAGGAAGTGAATATGATGAAACCATGTATGAAATGCTCAAAGAACTACACCAATAAAAGATTTTAATATCTTTTATATCTGTGAATATAGCAGAGATAACTAAGCATGTGTTGCCTCTGAAATTTCCATACATGCTTAGAATTATCATTTTTAAAGTATAGCAGTTTGCCACTTTAGTGTTCAATCCAAGACTTATTAACAACAACAGGCATGTGACTCACCAGTTTTAAATCTCAGTACACGTGGTATAAACGGTGATCTGAGGACTCACAATCCAAATGTGCTTAAAAACTGACTGTTAGCCAGGTAGTGGTGGCGCATGCCTTTAATCCTAGCACTTGGGAGGCAGAGGTAGGCAGATTTCTGAGTTCAGGACCAGCCTGATCTACAGAGTGAGTTCCAGGACAGCCAGGGCTATACAGAGAAACCTTGTCTAGAAAAAACAAAAAAATAAAAAAGAATGACTGCTATCCATGTCAGGTATCTCATGTGCACATGGGAAGCACCATTTCCAACAAGCAATTCCCCTAACTCCAACTCCCACATTCCCTCCAGTTGAGCTTCACTTGTGTAACAAGATCCTCACCATCTATGAAGATGGGAAACCCTAAGGTAAGGACAGCAGTGACAACAGTGGGCCTAGGTTACAAAATCTGCCCATTAATCAGCATTAGCTAGTCACATACTCCTGCAAAGTATTAAAACACCCTGGAAAGAAAGAGTTATGTGCTTCAGAAACTGAGTTATTACTGGAAAATGGGATCAGTAAACCTAAGAGGCCAAACTACAGAAAAGCACTGAGAGCCAAATGCCTTAATTTGTTTACAGACTGCTTTTTTCTAATTCCCTCCCTCAGTAAACACACAGACCTGCTTCATTTGCTTATATCACCGGCCTGGCCTGAAGCCAGCTAGCACAGAGCTACCCACTACTTAAATCAACCTGTCTTAGGATGCCTACTGTTCTCTACATCTGTCTAGTAAGCCTCAACCCACGAGCAAGTGAGATGTAGGTAATTTAAGAGATTCACTCACTCATTCAACAGACCGTGTATTGTATACTTGATTGTAGTAAGCCAAAAATATTAACAGAGAACAAAGCTAATTTGACCTCTGACCTCTTAGAGTTCACATTCTAACCTTGAATAAGAAACTGATGGGGACGGGGGGTGGGGAGTGGGCGTGGGAGGGGTGAAAGAAAGGGTTTTCTGAGCTAAGGATGGTGAAAACAAAATATAAGGAGGGACTTCTCTGTCCCTGATGTTATGTGGCTTTACAAAATAGAATATCAAAAGCACACCCAAAACTATTGTCCCATTTTGCCTGCACAGTTTCTCTGTGGAAGTTTCTGTTGCTATAAATGAGGACAGTGATTCCAGAGTGAAGCATATGCCTTGGGACATCCTGCCAGAGCTTTCCAACCTCCAAGGGCTACAGCTGTGACAGAACTCCCTCCCAGACTTCCTTAACAGTATCACTCCTGCCTGCAGCAGTTCCAGGATGCAGTGAAGAGCAGCATACCCCAAGGAATCCTACGAAACCTGAAGATACCGGCTTGAATCTGCTGGACTCGTCAAAGTGAGACTCTTACTAGAGAAGCTGTCCCGGAATCGCTGCTTCAGCATCTCACAGTGCTCCAAACAGGAGCCCCAATGTCCTGACAAGAGATCAACACTACAGATCACTGCAGCAACCTGTTATAAGAGGAGACACTTTAGAGAAGGTATCCAAAAATGTTTTATTTGAGTATATTGCTGGCCGGGGGTCAAATCTCTCATCTCAAGCAAAAGCAAATAATTTAAAAGCTACAAACGTAGCTTCTGTGGCTCTGACAACGGCGGCCTGTCAGTGTCGCTCCCCAGTTTCCAGCTCACCTGAGACACTGGTTGGACTTCTCAAATCTGTGGAAAGAAAGTTTAAAGACAGGGAACATACTCATCCTACAGGTGTATAGCCTGGAGTAGAGTATTTTAATTTGGGAGCCTAGATCCCTGGAGAGTAGAAGCCTGGAGTCCCCTGGCTCTGCTCCTCAATGTGCTACATTCTGCACAACCAGGAGAGCTGCCAAATGGCAGCCCACACACAACCAATAATCCAACAAGAAAAGGCAGCCACTCCTTGACACTCTGGCCAGTCCCAAGCTTTGCCCTTACTAATACTAATACTCCAGGGGATTGCTCTGGGTCTCTGTGGTCAGTAGAACTGGGTGGTGGGGATGCCCATGAGGATAATGGTAGCTCCTGCAGTTCAGAGAAAAAGTTTGTAAACCAAGCCTCCAATTTAGATCTTCTAGAAACAAAACAAACAAACAAACAAACAACAACAACAACAAAAACCTGAGGCGTTTAATGTTCTAAACTACAACCTAGAAGTGGGCATACCATTTTTAACACATATTTGTCAAAAAGAGAAAAACTAGTAGTTAAGGTGTTTACTGCTCTTAGTAAATCTTAAAGCCAACATCCTTGTTCCACACAGAATGCATTCTTATTTATGGTAGTGCAAGCACATACAAAGGGCTGAAACTCAAGTCTTCTAGAGTACGGCTGCCAATTACATTAATTTTCAAAATCAATAGTAATGCTTAGAGCTCCCTCCACCCTCAATCCACAGAAAATCCTAACTGCATAGCGAATGCAGTGAGCACTTAATTCTGACATTGCTTTTATAGAAAAACGTTTTTATGAGTCATACCTTAACTTATGCTGCAAGCTTAAAAGAACATTTAATGATTGGATTAGCTAATCATTCCAAATATTTCCCCCTCATTAAAATAAGTTACCATTGAAACAAAACTGTCAAAGATCACCATGCCAGTACAAGAACCGAAGGAGAACAGCCTCTGCGTCAGTTCAGGAGTGTTTCATTGTATTATTCTAACATACAATGATGCGTTGCTAAACATAGATTTTAAAAAGCAGACATAATTGAGAAATACATCTACTTGTGCAATACACAAGAAAGAGGTAAACACCATGGAGAATCACCGATAGTAAACCCAGCACAAGATGGTGACGAGGCTGTCACCACAGATGCAATGGGCACAGGGTATCATAAACTCTTGAACCCCAAAAACTTTGCTCATCTAAGGCTGGATATTCTCATCTCTAGTATCAAACCAAGTGAGATAACCCCAGGGTCTCTACTGTTAATTCACACACTAGTTTTATTGTTGCTGTTGATTGTTGTTGTTGTTGTTTGGGAGTGTCTGTGATTTGGCTTGTTTGTTTGTTTGTTTGTTTGTTTCAGGGAAGCGCAGGAACCCAGAGCCTCTAAGAGTGTAAGTTCCTGATGATAGAAACACGTGAACTCCCACAAGAAGTGGAGAAGATGCTTCAATAGGCTGATGTGGTCAGTTAGCTATCCTTATGAGATCAGATTTTCAAATGAAATGCTTAAAACATCGAAAGATATTATCATTGTGTATAGAAGAGAGAGGGATTCTCTGAAATTAGCTGTCAGGAAACAAGCTAATAAGAGTTTTGAAAAAGATTCAGAAATCCTATTTAGTTACATTACATTGTAACAAATAATCACAGATTGAATACCTAGCTACTAGCCTGTTTCGAAGAAATCACATTTAGAATGTACACAAAAACTAAATACTGGAATGAGAAAACTAAAGTGTAGAGATAATGAAGATATTAAAGGAGAGAATCATAGCTGCTCCACAAAGCCAGAGCTTACTATGCAAATTACACTGCAGGAGCTGGTGGAACACCAGCCTTAATCTTTAAAGAGGTGATAAACACATGGGCTGCTGGGAGCTGGCAATGTCCTGCTTCATGTCTGGGTGGTGATTGCTCAGGTGTTTATTTTACAGTTGGCTGAACTGTACATCTGCTTTATGCACTTTCTGTTACATTTCACCAAAAAGTAAAAAGACTGACAAATTTTAAAGGTACAGCAAACCTGAAGAGGGATGAACATTATCTCAATTTTCAAAAACTATAAGAATAATTTACATTTAGTAAAAACTCCTACCAAGATTTTGAAAAGCTACGCCATAGAAGTTCCTGTAAGACCTTGGTCAACACTGTTGTCAAGAACTAGAGCAATGGGGTGCCATACTCATACCACATTATTCACGGTGAGAGGGGGCAGTAAGAACGAAGTGGAGGGATAGCACATGCCCAACAGCTGTGTAGTCTAAACTCTGAGAACAGAAAAAGGACTTAAGGGCAAGATCAACTCAACTCAGTGGATGTGTCCTGAAGCGCTACATTGCCGTTCCTACACATGACTGGGAGGGAACAGAAGATATCACAACATGTTTTACTGATAATTAATTTTGGAATTAAAGATATATTTGGTGGTTGTTTTCTGAAATAGGATCAGAAACATCTGTTAGAGTATAAATGGTGAGAGAGGGATCTACAAAGACAAATCTATGGGCTGCTTGGAAGAAAGTTGAAGGTGCATGCACCTGAGGGCTACTTATTTCTCCTGTGAAAGGCAGACACAAAGAAGAAAACAGAGAAAGTGAAGAAGATATGAAGATCTGATGCAGAGACTAGATATGTAACCTGACTAGAGATATGATAGATGTATTCAGATTTAAGTTTTCAACTGGCAATGGACAGATACCCTTTAAAGGTAATTCTGTTATGGAGTAGAGATCAGTGGTAGAACATGTGCCAAGTATGTACTAATGCAAAAGATCTTGTGTTTGACTCCTCAGCACACACACATATACAGACAAACACACATTTATATACATACACATATGTATATAGATGTGTATATACAGAGATATATACACATATAAGTACATATAGTAACTGTTAACTATTTAATGAATACTTATATTTGAACAAAGAACAGTGGCTTTGGTTTCAGGAAATATTTAAATCTTTACATATAAAAAATTTTAGCTATTTTTAAAAAGCCTTTGTGCAAGTTTTAATAAAATACATCAATTGAATTACCAAATAACTGAAAATGATTCACTATGGCCATATATGTCCCACCCCAATTTAATAAAAGAAAATGGAAATAAACCTCAGTTTAGCTATAATCATATAATTAGATTTTCCCAACATATTGGAGAATATAAGCCACATTCACGGGCATTAAGTTTGTCCGGGGGATTATTTTAAGCATCTACTGTCACACAGTAGAAAAGCCTCTTTAACATGATCAGCTGAGTTTACCTCTAGTACTTTCTTTAATTTTGTTTCAGGCTACTTCTCCTTTGGAATATTTAAGCATGGTCTAGTCAATAATATTTTGCTCTAATCCTTTGGGACATATTCTTTAATAAGGCCAAAGGTTAATGCCTTAGTTAGCAGAGCTATTTAAACAGTCTACTAAGAAGTCAATATGAATTGTCAATGAAATACAATCAACTGCAGGTGATTTAATGAATGTGGGTGGCTGAGGTATACATGGAAAATTATATAGCAGTGATTGACTTGACTGTTTTCAGAAGCTGTTAAAAAACTAGCACAAATAGATTATCTGACTAAAAAAAGTTAAGACAGTTAAATACAACTTTGATAATATTCCCCATATTGATATTTTACCCAGAAAAATATTTTTTGGAGTGATCACAGGTACCAACTTGTGTTTCAGCTTCCCAGACACAAATGGGAAGCATAAAAGGAAGTATATTGTCTTCTGATTGGCACACAGCCCTCCATCTTTACTACCACCTGGATAGTGGTCTAAAACACAATTTGGAGTCCATTGCTACCAGGTCGCTGTTAGCGGGGCAAGTTTCTTAATCTCAAAGGGTGCCATTGAGAGCAAGGAGGAGCACCTATGTGGAGTCTGAGCCAGATCTTGCTCAAACAGGTGAGTCCTTGTCTTAGTCAGGGTTTCTATTCCTGCACAAACATCATGACCAAGAAGCAAGTTGGGGAGGAAAGGGTTTATTCAGCTTACTTCCATATTGCTGTTTATCACCAAGGAAGTCAGGACTGGAACTCAAGCAGGTCAAGAAGCAGGAGCTGATGCAGAGGCCTTGGAGAGATGTTCCTTGCTGGCTTGCTTCCCCTGGCTTGCTCAGCCTGCTCTCTTATAGAACCCAAGACTTCCAGCCCAGGAATGGCACCACCCACAAGGGGCCCTACCCCCTTGACCACTAATTGAGAAAATGCCCCATAGCTGGATCTCATGGAGGCACTTCCCCAACTGAAGCTCACTTCTCTGTGATAACTCCAGCCTGTGTCAAGTTGACACACAAAACCAGCCAGCACAGTCCTCATCTCTTACTGTTCTATACATATCGAATCCTGGGTGAACAGTCCTTCATCCAGCAACGACCAGCATGAGCCCTTTATGAAATGCACTGTCTTTGTCTCACAGTCCAGTCACTAGTAGTTTCTGGTCACAACAGAGAGGAAGCATCATTGCTTATGGAAGGTCTAGGTGTTCCATGAAGAATTTGAAAACCAACTCCAGCCAATTCAGAAACTCCACTTGAGGGCACTGCTAATAAGGGCTGCGGGTGGCTGAGGCTATGTCTCAGTGATGCCCAGCATGTACAAGACCCGGGTACCATCCTACCACTCCTCACTCAAGAAAAGAGCTACATGGTAACTTCTTCAATTTTATAAAGAGTAGAAATGAAGCAAGTGTGTTACTAATTCAAACAGGAACACAGATTTAACAATTCATTTGTGCCTTAGACTTTTCAGAAATTATGGGCACTTAAAAAATCAGGAGACACGAGAGTTCTACATTCAGTGCATGTTATAAATACAAACGTGAAAGGAGGTTACACCTACTTTTATTCTAAATGCATCAATTTTCAAAATAACCCCAAGATGAAACATACTCATGCAAGTGTGGAAGAGCTAACCAGAATAAAGTCAAGCACTCTTCAGAAAGGACAGCTGAGAAGGATATAATGGGCTTAATGGTTCTTGCATTTTTCCATGCCATTACTTATATCAGCCTCTACTCAAAAAAGATTACAGAGAGAATGGAAAACAAAGCACAAAGAACTGACTTAAGAAAAGAGACTGAAGTGGGTAATGTGAAAATTTAAAAGAGAAAGAAATAATGAGACGATAGGATATGACCATAGCGAACACACACACGTCGCTAACATTCATATAATTCCTATGTACCCTCACAATAGACTCCCTGCACTCAGCCATGTGCATAGCTTATCCCTACATCCATCTGTTGGGTTACTTCTTCAAACCAGAGCCCATTCTGATTTTAATTCCCACTCCTTCAAAATTCAGTTCAGAACTCAGTCCATTATAAGCAACCGTGAATGCCTGCATGCTATTTGACACTTTAAAAAGTAAGGTGCCAAAACAACAACAACAACAATAATAATAATCTGTAAAAAAAAACATAACTAATATGAAATATATACACATGTATCTATATATGTTTTTCCTCCAAAACAAAGAGTAGTAAAACAACAATACAATGTATCAGCAAGAGCAACTAGAGGTTCCTCTGCTACTGTTTAAATATGGCTCAAGAAATAACATTCCTCAACTAGTCTGAGCTTCAAATTCCCATAAATGGGAAGCCAAGGACTCCAAACCTAGGCTCAGCTCAGGCTGCAAGTCTGGAAATGCATCTCAGGTTGTCAGTGAAAACGAATCTGGTTCTGGCAAGCCCTCCTTCCATCCTCCAGCACACAATCTCAAGTCTTTAGGAAGGGAGAGTTCTCAAGAAAGTCTACAGAAAGTGTAAGTATCAAATATTCAAATGTAAAAATTCTAAACTATGTCAATTCGTACAATGATGAAGTTCAGCAACACAAAGTATTTTGTTTTTAAATGAATTTTCTCCCTTTATATAAAAGCTTTCAATACAACTTGCAAAGATGTAATCACCCACAAATATACTGCTCCATTTCTAAACTGAGGCATCCTATCACCTCTTAACTTATTTCTGGCACAATCCCTTGCTGGTTAGGGAAATCACACCGTCTCCATTACTTGAAATGTACTGGAACTTGCTTTACAGTCCTATACATAATCAATGGTGAACCTGTGTGTGCATGAGCAGAGTCAAATACATAGAAACTAATGATCTATGTCTATGAGGTCAAACCTGTCAATCATGCTCTTCAATCGTCTCTATGTTTCAGAGTTTCCACCTGACAATTCATTAGCTATTCAAAAACATGTGCAAATGTCCCAGTAAGGTTGTAGATTTAGTCATTTTCCCTTCTATTTCTGTTTTTTTTTTTTTTTTAACTTTCTGCACTTTGTTCCTGAGCTCTTGGATGTCAAAGCCCTGTATCTACTGAACTAAGACTTTTACACTGTGCAGTGATCTTCATCTCCAATGGTTTCTGCTTTGATATCTATTTTATCTAATCTCAATACAGCTACACCAACTTCCTTTTGATTAGCATGAGTCTGAAATACAATTTTCCAGTCCATTGCTTCCTGTAACCTTCTGTTTGGCATATGTTTCTTATAAAGCAAGCAGCTTGGGTTCTTGTTGATTTTATCCAATCTGACCACATTTGTCTATTAACTGAATGATCTAGTCTATTTACATTTATTGTAATTACTAGCATGCCAATTTCTAACTACCCTGTTGTCTATTATTCCTGCCTTTTCTGTATCTCTGCTCTTCCAGGTATAAAATGCTGTTAAGTCATTTTTTCCCTTCCTCTTCATGTTCATTTTGAATAATGAAAATAAATTATTAGGGAAACAAAATGATTTATCAATTTTTATTAATTTTTACATGAACAAATATAACTTTCCTAGTTAATAAATTCTCCTGCTTTTGGCTGATAGCAAAACAGAAGACATAATATCTTCATGAAATTTCAATAAAATTTCATCAAGTCTTTAAGGATAACCAGTCATGGAAGAACAAAGCTATGCACTAAAAATAATAGCAACAGACTCTCAGGACAATAGATATTTAGCAGAAACCATGTTTTCAAATCTGTTTCAATTCCTATAGCTTTACTTTTTATAATAATACATGTTAGTTTTACTGAATATCTATGTATTCAGTACTATTGATCCTAGGGCAATAAGGTGTCACTAACAGAATTTATCTTGTACTTCCTGTAATGGTTAATCTTGATGGTCAACTTGAGTTGGCAATAGAATCACAATAGAAACAAACCAAAGAGTATATCTATAAAGGTGTTTCCAGAAAGACTTAACTGGGTAGAGAAACCCAACTTGAATGTAGTGTCATCATTCCATGGGCTGACTTTCCAGATGGAATAAAAGGAGAAATGAAGCTGAGCATCCATTCATCTCTTCATTTTCTGAACATACATGCAAAGTAACCAGCTGCTCCAGCCTCCTGCTGCTATGCCGTCTGGCCAGGATAGACTGTATCCTCAAACTTTGAGCCAAAATAAACCCTCAAGTTGTTTCTTGCTGGGGATTTGGTCAAAGGAACTAGAAGATTAACTAACAGATGTTTCCTTTAACATTTAGCCCCAAATATAAACCAGGTGAAGGGGTAGGGTAGAGAGATGACTCAGTGGTTAGGAGCACTGACTGCTCTTGCAAATGACTCACATTTAATTCCTAGCGTGCATAATGGTGGCTCACAAATATCTGTAATCCTAGTTCCAGGGAATCTAACAACCTCTTCTAGACTCTGCAGACACCAGATGAATAAATAGTGCAGGAGGCATACATGCAGGCAAAACACCCATACACATAAAATAAAAATAAATTTTAATACTTAAAAGAAACAGCTGAAATCAGATTCTTCAACAGCATATTTCATCTTTAGTGTTGAAGAATTTAATAATTATAATATTTTTTTAATTTTTGAAAAGCCAATAACATATTCAGAAATAAACAAACATGCATGGCTTAGCATTACAAACCAGTGGGGTTTGTTTGCCCTCTTCTATGTATTTCAGCAAAAGGTTACCAATGGCCTCACAAGCTAGATAAGGTAAGACTGGATAAGATTCTGTCTTGTGACCCAAAGACCTCTTCACAGTCCTACAGTCGATTAGAGTCTGGAAAAATGACTCAGGCACAAGAAAGTTTAAGGCAATCAATTATATAAAGCAAAATGACATTATCAGAATGATTAGCAATTTACAAGAAAAGAAATAACTGCCAAGAAGACTGAATACAGAACTCTGCTGGTCAATGTATCTGTCCCACTAGACAAACTACACTGAAAACAAAGCAATAATCAGGCAAACACTCCATCAATTTGGAATAGCAGGAGAGAGTGGGATTCCTGGTTTCAGAAGTTCGCAGAATACTGTGTACACTTCTGCTGTGAGTACATTCCTGCCAAAGCATCCTCTCCCAGAAGGCAATGACTGCAGAGGCCCTGGCAAATTTTGTGCTTATTTTTTCCAAGCTCATTGTTAAATGACAACCTATTTCATCCGTGGCATATGCATCCTGTTTTGCTAGACTTCAGTGAGTATCTTCACTTTGACCTATTATATACTGATGTATTCAAAGTAGCTTTGGGTACCTCACCATCAACAACATATAGGTCTATAACTATGCTACATTAAAGAACTAGCCTAAATAAGAAATACAAAATTTCCAAACTCTCTTTCTCAACTGTTTACTTTATCAAGAGCCGGATAGCCTCAAGGAGTCTGTCCTGAATAATCCAGTCCAGGATGCTGTCTCAAGACATACATAACTGTGGCAAAAATAGCCACATGGGCTCCTTGCCTATACCATTCCCTTCTTGCTCTCCTGCTTCCACAAAGCAAGTCCTGCCCATGTGCCAAGACAATACTTCGTTGGCACATCATCTTTTCACACTCAGTCATGCTCAGGTCCAAGAGCCAAGCTGAATGTCATCCTACTGTAAACACAGTTTTTCCCATCAGCCTCTCCCAGCCTATTCCATTCTCCGGCCTGAGGAGCCAGCCTCCTCTTCAGATAGCCGAGTCCAATGACAGCCTTCCCTGTAGGTGATAATAAGCTGCGATCTAATGAGGGCAAGATCCTGCTCTTATCACCGCACCACAGCCCTCATAAAGTCAAAGTTATGCACCTACATACAGGATTTTTTTTTATTGTAACTTCAGGGCAGTGGAGGACAATGGAGGACTAGGGAAGGAAGCAGCAAAGCTATGAGAGAGGCTGAGATGCAGAGGGACATGAGGAAAATGACAAAGCTAAAGTTCACTTTGAGAAACTACTGCCTAGGGGCAAAGTGGAGAAAGAGCAGGCCAGCCATTACTCTGTGTGATAGGTACAAAAGCTGGGCACACACTGCACAGGTAGGACAGAGCCCACGTGGGAAGGCACAGAGATTCAGAACACTTCACATTAGTCGTAGTCTTTCACATCAACTCAAAGGAGCCTCATGCAATTAACAACATTAGCAAATGTTCTCCCATATTAATGTCTTTTGTCATGTTCTGGACTCTCTCCTCGGTACTTTCCATCACTGATTTCATTTGATCTATCTAAAAGGTCCTAACAATAAACAGTAAAAGATAATAGCTCACCTTTATTGAGCACTTAACTTTATAACAATTTTGAGTGACACACCAGTATCATTCTAGTTCATAAGTAAAGAAAGCTGGAACAGAGAAGTTAATTAAATTGCCTAAGATCATACAGTAATCTAAATGTAAGACCAAGAAGTGAACCAAGGCAGTGCATCTGGGTGCTGCATTAAAA
>JADRCD010209412.1:7700-21112 GCA_019843815.1 Montemys delectorum | reverse complement strand
AAGGCTAAGTTGTATGTTCAAATTTGCTGTTAACTGAGTAGAAGGCAGATAATAGAATGTCTAAGCAGGTTTCTAATGTCTGTCTCTTCTTATGTGGTGTGAGAGCCGTAAACTTCCAGAAATAAAACTGTCTAAGGAAATAAAAGTGGAAAATAGGAGATAAATATAGGATAAGAGCTATGCTACTGAGTACTCACAATCTAGAAAGAAAAGTAAATGGGGCATGAATAAAATGTCTATGGCAGTCCATGTAGAACATACCACTGTTTCAATTCAATCAGCAACAGAAAAGATAAATGGAAGTGTTTTGTGGATAAAAGAGAGAAATTATACATGTGTCACAGATGTAATGGGGACTTGACTCTTCCGTGACATTCCTGCCTTTCTTTTAACCCACTTCAAGTTCTCCCTTTTCTGTCTCAACTTCTTTGCTTCAATATGAGCATGACTTTTGTTAGACAGTGAAAAAATTAGAATACAAATACATCATTAAAAATTCTACCTGCCTAGCAATGTGTCTGAGCCATCCCAAGGACCTATAATTGCTTGCTTACTCTTCTCAAGCAATAGCCTATATGTTCCTGCCACTGGAGAGCAGAAGGAGTCCTCTGTCTTCTAGCCTTGACTCAGGAAGTCATTTATGACTCTAATTCTGCCCACTTGCCATTTAGTTGCATCCTGCTCCATATCATGGCTAATTTGAAGGCTCCAGAGTTTGTTTTATTCATTGCTGTGCTTCCATTTTTCTGTGGTGGGCTTTTCCATCCGTTCAGTATATATTTCCCACATTAACATATTTGATTTCTAGGCATTGTTCAAAACACATGTGAAAGGAAAAGAGAGAACCTGAAGAAACTACATGTTCAGAAGTAACAGATCTGTAGAGAATCTAGCATTTCCTAGGAAATCCTAGACTTTGACTAGCCAAAGGAATCCAAAATCTTTGGCTTCATAGGTACTCATTTGCCAGAATACAGAAAGGGAGATTAAAACTTAGGCCATGACCCATGTTTTCAGACATATAAAAGGTATTTTCATGTGTCATAAAAAGTTTAAAAAATATCAGAAGTAGCTGTTAGCTGTTTGAATGCTTGAATGTTGGAAAATTAAGCCCTGGCTAACTCTGTCTAAAACATCTGCAGGGACTCTTATGCTAGCAACAGAGCTTTCTGAGAAATGAGATATTTAGCTGAAATAAATCATATTGATATTTGATTTACTAGAATTTTCATCCATGTGTCTAAGTTTTTCTGTATAAGATTTTATATAGATGTAGTCATAACACACATGCTAGATAACTATAAATAATGTATAATGCCAAAACATATAAGTTACATGTAAATATATATGCATGCCCAACATACTGGCAATAAGAAAAATAGATTGAAAGCATAAATACATTTAACATGGCACAGATTTTAAAATATCAAGAAAAATATTTTTCTCCCTTTTAAATCTTAAAGACTAACAGCTCTAAGCACATATGGTGAATAATTTGACTTGTGAATTTGACTGTGCTTTTCCCAGAGCTTCTTACATACAGTGAGTTGAGGAACTTGGATCCATTTTGTGGTCCTCAGATCAAATTTAGTACAAGAAACATATCAATAAATTGGGATGAAGCCAAAGTTAATGGATATCCCAAGAGGAAACTGCATTTTGGTAGATGAGAAAACTGGAAAGAGTTATTGAAGAGCACCAAGTTAAGAGCTGGAAAAATGGCTTAGTAGTTGAGAGCATTGGTTGCTTTTCCAGAATAAGAATTCTGGATCAATTACAGCACCCTCATAGTAGCTCACAATCATCTGCAATGGCAGTTCCAAGTGATCCAATGCCACCTTCTGGCCTCTTAAGGTACTAGAGACATATATGGTACACAGGCACACACCGAGACACTCATACACATAAAATAATAGAATAAACAAAAAGGACATTAAATTTAGTGAGAATTTCTTCATAGTTTCTACCAATGAAATGCAAGATTCTGGAACATTTGTCATTGATCTAATACACACATGTGTCATCCATAACACTGGCATGCGTTTTAGAAATTATGAGTTATCAGAGCTAGACTAGATGGATCTTTTGGCAGACAACTGTGAAGTTCCAGAATCCAAGTCCAAGTAGCTCACCTTCTCTTTGAAAGGTATCTATACTGCAGTCAATAGCCAGCACAGCTAGTAGCATGATGATAAACAGTGGAAGGCTAATATGAGGTTAAAAAAAAAAAAAAAACCTAAATTGACCAAAAACATGGATGGACCCAGTCAGAACTTACGGTTAACTCCAAAGGTCTTAGAAGGTAGCACATTCTCATACCTCTCTCAAACAGTGGCTTCTATGCTCCAACATGTAATAATGAAGTTTTTTTGAGCTTGAAAGGCAGCTGAGACAATTCAAGTGACATGAAGTTCTAATTTCAGCTTTAAATAATACCTGTGGCTACTATGGAAAAGACATATTAAAAACGAAAAAGACATCTGGAGCTATGTAATTTCACACAGTTTGGAGTTCTGCAGGTTACTTCCTGTGTTTCCCTCTGGCAGTATTGCACTGACTGTCGGTTATACCCAGTTTTATTTTTCGCTTCTTAACAATTGAATCTTAGCAATTTAGTTGGACATGAAGTATGCGGAAACAAATATTTTATTTTTTTCCTTCTGAGAGTAGCCAGATGACTAGGTTCTACTAAATATGATGGAGGCAAAAGATGCCTTTTGTGATTTCCAGGAAGAATCCAATAGGTATGACCAAGCATACCTATTATTCTACCTTCTCCTATAATTCCTGGAAGGTGAAGTTTTATTGATGATCACAAAAGACATCTTTGTATCTGGTCCCGTATCATACTATCCTGAAGTAGTCTGAACATTTTGCATCCCTGAAAGAAAAATAAATCTGTATTGTCAAATAACAATGACTTTGCACCGACTTTCTCCACTTTCAGCAAACTTAAATTTAGTGATTTCATCTGTATATCCAGTATTTACTTAGATCTTAGCCACACATCCTTCCTTGTGAATGCCTTCATTCTTATGTAATAAAAGACTTTTTTAATCATTTTATTTTAACACTGATAGTGCTTGTAAAGCAGCATGTTTCTGTTCTGTTGTGCTCAGAAAATCTATAGGGACTTTTCTCTTAGAATTATATCTTCAAGTGATCTATTGAATAATGCATTGTTTATTTTTACCCAAAATAACTGTAGTGTTTAGTTCATCCCTTAGTGATTTAAGAAGGAAAATGTTTAGAGGGGGGAAGATATTAGATTCCTATTTTATATTTTATTGACGATTCTATGGTGGGCATGACAATATACTATTTTTATCACATGGAGGCCATTTTCCTTGAAAATACTATTCCTTTCCCTTGCTGAGTGACTCATTGCCTGCCTCTGGTTCTGAGAATGCTTCTCATCACATAAGAATGATGAAATGTGATTAAGAGTGATACTCCATCTGTCTGAGAAAAGGCTTTAATATTTCTTTTTCCTTTATGTCAAGTGTATAAATCTGTGATAGATAGGCTGTGCAGTGCTCCATGCCCAGTGTACAGTGAATAGATGTAAATAAGTTTACACATATTTTCTCCTTATTAGTATTACTCCTCTATCATGGATGTTGGTCAAGATGCTTGTAGTAGACCTGATCAGCATGGCTGAAATGAAGCAGACACAATGTAACCAAAGGGAAATCTCTCCCTAAAAGCCATGGGGATGCATGAGTTCTGTTTCCTATGTAATAACCTACAGAAGATGGACTGATACAGAAATCAGTACTACGAAGTGGGATACTGTTGTAAAAGCATCCAGAAATGTAAATTGACTTGAGGACCAGGCAGTAATGGGTCAAAAGGTAGCTAGTTTAAATGGAAAAATAGTAAGTGTTGCCTGTAACTTAAAAAAAAAAGATAGACAATACCTGTGATGACCTTGTAAGTTGGAAGACAAACTGGTAAAAGAAAAGGTAAGAATTATGAACTGTAAGTGACTGGATAAATTTGGCATGATTATACAATAAAGAAATGAACTCAGAAAAGAATTGGATGGTTTATAAGCAATATTAGAGGGAGGAAAATGACCCAGAAATTCTCAAATGCACAGAGCTGTGAAGTGGAACTATTTCTCAAGTGATAAAAATAAAAGAGTTTTGGCCACAAGGCCAATTCATCCTTATTTTGTGTGCAAAGAGCTAAATTGAGTTGTTCCCAAGAAATCTCTTCAAATATATGAAAAGGATTATGGAAAAGTAAATAATGTCAGAAGCCTAAAAAGATCAACAGACAGCTAATCTAGAGAATTGATGAGTGGTTGCTTAGCCAGAGAATTAGCAGACATGAAAAATTAGAAAAGGTGGATCTATGGTAAAAAAAAAAATGAAATGAAAACTATTTTTGTAATATAGTTTTGTAACCAGACTTTTAATATAAGAACAGGCATTACTAATTTATAATGCAGCAGCAGCCATAAGCCAGAGTTCTTGGAAATCTGTTCCATGTAATTACCCCAACTGAAAGGCCACATTGGCTTGAAGTGTTAAGCAATCTTTGGTCCTCCAGACTTTAGTACTGAAGAATAAATACTCATATCCCTAGAATTCACATTCATTTCAAAAACCATATTCAGATGTGGCCAAGGAGAATGACACAGAGGCCTGCCTAGACAGTCAAGTCAAGAGCAGAATGCATGTGAAATTGGAGGCTGCCTCTGCTTTCTAGTCTTCCAGGCAGGGAAGGTGATGTTCCTTTACTAATTAGTAGTAAATTGTTACTACTCATTTGCTCATTTACTTTTTCTCTCTTTAATCAATTATTCACTTTACATCCTGATCACAGACATCCCCACCTCAGCATGCTCGTCCTCCTATCCCTCCTTCTCCTTCATCTCCTAGAAGGGGGGAGGCAGCCCCTAGGTTATCAGCTCACACTGACACCTCAAGTGGGTCTCTGCATCTGTTTCAGTCAGCTTCTGGGCGGAGCCTCTCAGAGGAAAGTTGTGCTAGGCCCCTGTATGCAAGCATAACAGAGTATCATTAATAATGTCAGGGATAAGTTCTTATCCATGGGTTGGGCCAGTCATTGGTTGGCCATTCCCTTGGTCTCCATGATATTATTGTCCATGCACTTATAGGCAGAACGTATTTTGAGTTGAAGGTTTTGGGGGTCAGTTGATGTCCTTATCCTTTCCCTAAGAGTCCTGTTTAGCTACATGAATCGACTACTTCAGGCTACATATCTCCCACTGTAAGAAGTCTCAAATAGAATTACTCTCATAGCCTCTCTGGAGCCTCCCCCATCCCAGGTCTCTGGCACTTCCTAGTGATACCCCACCAATCTCCATTCCTTCTCCCAACCCTCTCTCCCCAGCTATACCTACATCTGAGCCCCACCCTACTCCCCTCCCCATCCCCTCTCCAACCAAATTCCCTCCATCCATCCAACTCTGATGCAAATTTTATTTCCCTTCCTGAGTGGGATGCAAAAATCCTCCTTTAGACCTTCTTTGTTTCTTTTTTATTAGATATTTTCTTTATTTATATTTCAAATGTTCTGCCCTTTCCTAGTTTCCCCTCTAAAAAAACCCCTATTCCCTCCCCCCTCTCCCTGCTTACCAACCCACCCTCTCCTGCTTCCTGGCCCTGGCATTCCCCTAAACTGGGGCATAGAACCTTCACAGGGCCAAGGGCCTCTCCTCCCATTGATGACTGACTAAGCCATCCTCTGCTACATATGCAGCTGGAGGCATGAGTCCCACCATGTGTACTCTTTGGTTGTTGGTTTAGTCCCTGGGAGCTCTGGGGGGTACTAGTTAGTTCATATTGTTGTTTCTCCTATGGGGCTGCAAACACCTTCAGCTCCTTGGGTCCTTTCTCTAGTTTCTTCATTGGGGACCCTGAGCTCAGTCCAATGGATAGATGTGAGCATGACTTCTGTATTAGTTGGGCACTGTCAGAGTCTCTCAGGAGACAGCTATATCAGGCTCCTGTCAGCAAGCACTTCTCGGAATCCACAATTGTGTCTGAGTTTGGTGATTGTATATGGGATGGATCACCTGGTGGGGCAGTCTCTGGATTGTCATTCCTTCAGTCTCTGCTCCATACATTGTCTCTGTTACTGTTTCCTTAGGTATTTTTGTTCTCCCTTCTAAGAAGAATCAAAGTCTCCACACTTTGATCTTCCTTCTTCTTGAGTTTCATGTGGTTTTTGGATTGTATTTTTGGTATTCCGAGCTCTGGGCTAATTTCCATTTATCAGAGAGTGCATACCATGTGTGTTCATTTGTGATTGGGTTACCTCACTCAGGATGATGCCCTCCAGAGCCATCCATTACCCCAAGAATTTCATAAATTCATTGCTTTTAATAGCTGAGTAGCTTATGCTCTAAGATCAAGAATTGACAAATGGGACCTCATAAAGTTGCAAAGCTTCTATAAGGCAAAGGACACTGTCAATGGGGAAAAAAACAGCAACCAACAGATTGGGAAGAGATCTTTACCAATCCTACATCTGATAGAGGACTAATATCTAATATATACAAAGAACTCAAGAAGTTAGACTCCGAAGAATCAAATATTCTTATTTAAAAAAAAAATGGAGCACAGAGCTAAACAAAGAATTCTCAACTGAGGAATACCGAATGGCTAAGAAGCTCCTAAAGAAATGTTCAGCATCCTTAGTCATCAGGGAAATGCAAATCAAAAGAACCCTGAGATTTCACCTCACACCAGTCAGAATGACTAAGATCAAAAATTCGGGTGACAGCAGATGCTGGAGAGGTTGTGGAGAAAGAGGAACACTCCTTCATTGCTGGTGGGATTGCAAGCTGTGCTGGTGGGATTGCAAGCTGGTATAACCACTCTGGAAATCAGTTGTGGTTCCTCAGAAAATTGGGCATAGTACTACCTGAAGAACCAGCAATACCACTCCTGGGTGTATATCCAGAAGATGCTCCAACATGTAATAAGGACACATGCTCCACCATGTTCATAGCAGCCTTATTTATAATAGCCAGAAGCTGGAAAGATCCCAGATGTCCCTCAACAGAGGATACAGAAATGTGATACATCTACACAATGGAGAAGACCTTCTTTGTTATTCAGCTTCTTTGGAAATGTTGATTATAGCATGAGCATTCTGTAATTCATGGCTAGTATACACTTATAAGCGTGTACATACCATGATTACCATGCATGTCCTTTTGGGTCTGGGTTACCTCAGTCAGAGTGATACAATCTACTCCCACCCATTTGTCTGTAAATGTCATGATGTGCTTGTTTTAATAGCTAAATAGTATCTCATTGTGTAAATGAACCACATTTTCTTTATCCATTCTTCAGTTGAAGAACATCTGGGTTATTTCCAGTTTCTAGCTATTATGAATAAAGCTGCTATGAACATGGTGGAGCAAGTGTGTTGTGGGAGGATGGAGAATATTTTGGGTATATTTCCAGGAGTGATCTAGCTGGATCTAGAGGTAGAACTACTCCCAACTTTCTCAGAAACCACCAAATTGATTGTCAAAGTGGTTGTACAAGTTTGCACTCCCACCAGCAATGGAAGCATATTCCTCTTGGATCAAATCCTCACCAGCATGTGATTATTTTGTTTTTTTTGTTTTGTTTTGTTTTGCTTTAAGTTCTTGATCTTAACCATTCTGATGGATATAAAGTAAAATATCAGAGTTATTTTGATTTGCATTTCCCTGATGACTAAAGACATTGAATGTCTCTTTAAGTGCTTCTTGACCATAACAGATTCCTCTGTTGAGAATTCTCTGTTTAGCTCTCTACCACATTTTTAAATTGGATTACTTGGTTTGTTTGTGTCTAAGTTATTGTGTTCTTTAAATATTTGGATATGAATCCTCTGTCATATGTAGGGTTGGTGAAGATCTTTTCCCAATCTGTAAGCTGTCAGTTTGTCCTACTGACAATGTCCTTTGCCTTACAGAACCTTTTCAGTTTCATGAGGTCACATTTATTAATTGCTCATTTTAGAGCCTGAACCACTGGTGTTCTGTTCAGGAAGTTGTCTCCTGTACAAAAGTGTCCAAGGTTGTTTCCCAATTTCTCTTCTTTTAGGTTTAACATATTATCATCTTTTATGTTGAGGTATTTGATCCACTTGGACTTGAGTTTTATGCAGGATGATAACTATGGGTCTATTTTCTACATGTAGATTTCCAGTTAGACCAGCACCATTTGTTGAAGATGCTTTAATTTTTTTTATTGTATGCTTTTAGCCTCTTTGTCAAAATCAAGTGTCCACAGGTATGTGGGATTATTTTCATAGAGCTTTATATTAAAAGCTAGATCAGATAAAGTGACTGTCTTGAGATGCCAGACTTTGAGTCTGAGCTTAACAGTGCTCCATAGAATTCATGGTGCCTTCCTGGGAGACACATTTTTGTTTAATGGACAGAAAGAAGGTAAGTTGTTCTCCGTCTGTAATGGAAACATTTTTTGTAGGATGATCATCACTTTAACCTCGACCATTGGCATGTGACTGCTGGGTAGTTCTGGGGAGGAAACACTCCTTTCTCTTCTGGTTCCAGACATGCTTAGGCTCATTAGCTCTTCAAATCTTCATATGGTAGTGGCTGTCTCTCTTCCACAAGAATAGCAAGTTGAAAATTGAGGCTTCTGCCTTGACCTAAATCTGAAGCTAAAAAACAGCATCTAAGTAGACCCAAGCAGAGCTCAGCACACTCAGCTGCTCCACCTCCACATGAATATTAGGAAAAGGTAAAATTTTATTTGGGGAACTACTGAGAGTTTACGATTCTTTGTTTTTATAGCATGTCCTAGAAAAAGATGACCACTGCTGGATCCATAGCCAATCTATTGATCAAACTAGAGATTGTGCTTTGTTACTTACAGCCATATACAGGGTGGGGATATCATTGGTGAATATAGAATGATTGTTGCAAAGATAATGTGCCTTTGATAGAATGAGAAACAACCCTGTTAATGACAAATCTATTCTATTCTATCCACTACTTAATATCCAGATGGTGCATTTTCAATTTGCATTTTCAGTTCGCTCTTGCGATGCATCAGTTGTATCAGGTGCTGTGGAGTTTGGAGCTAGGAGAAGTCAGAACAATTTTTTCTGAATGAGTCCTCTAATGGAAGGCTTTGGGCTCAAACAATGTTTAAAGTTTATAGGGACACAATAGGAAAAGGTAAGAGAAGTAATTTGCTTCTCATGATGAAGTTTATGTTAACATAATGTGCAGATTTCCAGACACTGAGTGGAAATTTCTGATTAGATTTTAACTAATTTGCCTGGTACCTACCATCTTTTCAAGCCAATAGCATTATACGAAGACCTCTATCTCAGTTTCATTTCTGTTGCCATGTTAAAATACTTTGACAAAAGTAATTAAAGGAATGGGGAGTTTATTTTATCTCACAATCCAGAGTGTAGTCCTTCCTTATGGGAAAGTCAAAGTAGGGGTAATTCAAGACAGTCTCATGTGCATCTGTAATCCACAAGCAGAGAGTAATGGATGACTTTTGTGCAATTTCCTCTTTCTATTTATATAGTCCAGGATTCCAACCAATAGGTTAGTGCTACCCACAGTGGGGGGAATTTCCACTTCAATTAATGTAATCAAGATGATTCTCCACAGACATGCTGGAGGCTCCTTTTCTGGGTTATTCTGAATCTTGTCAAATTGTCATTTGGTATTAACCTTCATAATTGACACTATCATACACCAATTACTAGAAAGAAGCAATTCTGGATACTAGGTTTCTGTGACTGAGCAGATTTTATCTCATCCATCCAAGATGATCACTGAATGTTTAGGCTTTGTTATAAAGCAGTGTTTAACATGGCCACTTGACAGAGACAATGATCCCCCTTCTGCCTCATTAGTAGCTGGTGGCACGTGCTGTGCTTGATTCTAAGGGCAAAGTTCCAGAAGTTTGTCGTTTGTCTAGAAATTTATCTTCGAATTCCTTTTGACTAGTAAGTTTTACAGTCAAGAATCTGAGGCAAGCCAGGTGTGGTGGTCCACACCTGAAACACTAGCAAGGAGGATTGTGAATTCAAAGCTAAACTGCACATAATGAGGCCCTGTCTCAAAAGAAACAAACAAACAAACAAACAAACAAACAAACTAAGCTGAGAACCAGAAGTGTAAAAGGTGGAGCCTGGTAGAACCAGATGAACTTTAAAGACCAACTCCCAGTGATGTCAAAGGGAGAAGAAGCAGGAAAGAAAGTACAGCAGGAAACATGGACAGTTGCAGAAAAAGCAGAAAGCAGTTAATAGGGAGGAAGGCTGAAGCCGAGGACTGCACAGATGATCGCACATTCAGATAGTGGGGCTTACCCGGTGCACACCGAGTGCAGCCAGCACTAACCGGTCCCTACAAATAGCGCAGACTGGGATCTGCAAAAGAAATGAAGAAAACGATAGAAGAGAAGGAAATCTTGATGCCTTGACTCAATGACCAGACCAAGCTTGTACTGTGGTCACTGTAAAAAGTGCATGCTCACTGAAAAAAAAAAAAAAAAAAGTATGTGTTCTCCTCTTCAGTTTACATTCCAACAAACAGAGAACAAATTGAATAAAGATATCACTCCTAAAAAATAGATTCATAAGGTGTTCACTTACTCTGTAAATCTAATACTTTGAAAGTGCTTCTAAAAGGGCAAGTAAAGCAGTTTCTATATTCCCTTTATTAAATGAAATTTAAAAGAAAGTTAATCTCTCCAGTGTCAAGTTAATGATTTAAATGGGAAGGGTAATGGGATGGTAGTTTGGAGGAAGGGGCAAAGGAGGTATAACTAACACTAAAGATGTTTGAAAAAGCCATACAACAATCTACTCTTATATAAACTTATAAAAAGTATATATATATATATATATAAAATTTAATTTGAGTCATCATACATAGAGGAATAATGTTACTCTCTAATACTACAGATTAACAAACAATGCCCCTCCCCCTGCCAGGTGTGGGATACACTGTGTCAAGCTGTTAATCAAGTGAGTCCCAGAGAGCCCCCCAAAACAATACAGGCTGCTGTCATTGCTCTTGACTGCCCACTAGAACTTGTTGACAAAAATCCTATCGCTAAAGACACCACACACTTCAGTCACAGCATATGGTAAAAATAAAATAGTACTGGGTGGCTTCCTTCTTGCTGACTGGATGTCATAGCACCAGCAGGTGCTATACAGGCAGATAAGAAAGCTATCAACGGCCTTACCCCTCTGTGAACCCTGTGAAGTATAATAATCACAATAGTGACTGGCCCATCAAGATATGTCCATCGGTGGAATGGTGGCACAAGTGTTATGGAGCTAATCTACACCTTTAACAGGAAGGGACTTATAACAGGTACTATAAGCCACACCAAGAACCCATAGCTTGGGGAATCATAAACCCTACTACTAATATTTTGTTAGAGTAACATAGTTACCAGAATGACTTCAAAATATCTGTCTCTATTAATCCATAGATAAATGGAGCTTTAAGTCCTTATCAGAGGTTAATATGGAGACTGTAAACTGGTCAAAGTGCAGAGAAGAGACAACTGTGAAGGGATCAGTCCTAAACGGGATGTTGTTATAACATGCACACCAATACTCATGAATATCACAACATAGTAAGGTAGATTGTAAATTGTAGATTGTAAATGCCAGAAGTTGGGGAGGATTTCTGGAAAATAATGTCTTCTGGACAGGATGGGGCCGTTATCCTCATGAGCTGTGCCACTGTGGTTATGAGCACAATATGACACCAATTGGCATTCTAGCGTGAATGAGCACTGAGGTGCGCAGAAAATGCTTCCCTGCCCCTTTCCCTTGTCACATTCTTCCTGGGTCTCTGGGAGGCAGGGACAACTTAGATTTACCGTTTATTAGGAGAGCATTTGTGTTTCATCTCTTTTCTGTGGATATCATTCTATTATGAACATTGACTCTTCTTAGAGACTTTGAAACTCATTGGTAAGATAAATTCGTAAGATGTACATAACGTCATTTTTCATCTTTCACTTCTCTCCCCTGGCATTTGAGTGAAAAAGAGATTCACTGGGTTCTCATGGTGATGAAGTAAGTCGGGGGTTTGTGGAACCATACCCTGGAGTTTCAGATCCACTGTCCATCACATGGCCTGGTTAGTTTGTTCACGAGGGCATTTTGGTACATAATCAACCTCCATCTGCTGTTTGGTAATCTGAGCTACTGCTGTCTCTGGAGCCTGTTCTCTCGGGAACTTGGCCCAGGTTTTAAATCCCTGGCACTGTGTTTTAAATCCCTGGCACTGTGTTTCAGCACTGCCCTTAGCAGCCCCACTTCTTATCACCACTCACAGTGAATTTGGCATCTTATATACCAAGGATGAGGTGCTCAGGGGTCTTTCTCTGCTTCGTTACATGTGTGCTTTGCCTCTACCATCTCATAGCAGAATTTCAGCCACTTACTCATGGCCTTGTTCTGTATCCTTTTCCCTTTGAGGAAGTGTGCCATGAATGTAAATGTCCTTGGTTCTGTGTTTCCTAAAACTAAGTGAGACTAGGCAGAGAACTGGGCTCTCTGATTATCTAATCTTTTTCTTCCTCCCTCTTTCTCATAATCTCCTCAGACCAGGGGAGTCATTTTCCTCAGACATTTTCCATCATCTACATCCTACTTTCTTCATACTCTCTTTAAACAGACTGTTTTCTAATTTTTGAAGAATAAACTTTATGAATTAGCCCCTCCATCTTAAAGTAATTTAGGAAACCCTTATTTTATGTTTTAAGTTAAATTCACTTTCCTTGAATCCCAATATGCAGTTCTCACCTAGATCCCTGTTTTGGCAAAAAAAGTCTGTGTCAGAGTATCCAGGGAAATGGTACTTTCAAAATACAATAGATAGGTAGGTAGGTAGGTAGATAGATAGATAGATAGATAGATAGATAGATAGATAGATAAACAGACAAACATACAGACAGATAGACAGATGACAGCAGACAGACAAATAGATGGTAATATACTCATTTGAAACCCTTTACCTAAATATTAAAGGAATGTCATAGGCATTCTAGTTATGACTCCCTATAGTAGATGACCATGACACCACAGGCTTATAATTCCAGACTCTTAGGAGGTTGAGACAAGAGGATTTCATGTTCAAGACCCAATTGGATATCTTATCAAGACTCTCTCAAAATAAAAATGTGACACAAAAGCAGATAAGGGTACTACTCCATGGAGGAATGTCTGCCTCATATGTGAGAGCCCTCACCTGAGATTCAACTCCAGTCCTGAAAGTAAAGGAAATGGGTGAACTGTGAAGTCAGTATTTACAGTCAAGATAGCAGCCTTTGTTTGAGTGACAATGAATAGGGAAAAGGGGGTGGTGCCTTTGATGTCCTGTCTTCTAGGTCCTCTGCCTCCCTCTCCCCCCCCCC
>JADRCD010209411.1:15602-36498 GCA_019843815.1 Montemys delectorum | reverse complement strand
ATTCAAGGTTGTGTCAATCTGACAATTAACGTTAGCAATTACAGTAACTAATAAAGTTATAAACAGTTATGCAACTTAGAGATAAGTTTAAGGGATATCATAAAACCAAGCAGTGAAACTAACACAGGCAATCTTCTTTTACTATTTTAAATATATTTCTTCAAGGGAACTTTTAAAAACTATTCACTCCTACAGAATGAAAATTAAAATAACTTTTAACAAAGAGTATTCTCTATGACTCAACTCAGAAATGAGAGCTTTTGAGATCATGTCTAGAAATTTTAGGAAGTGCTTACATTTTCATTATTCAATAGAAGTAGTCCTTGTTCAAAACAAAAAAAAATGAGGCAAAAATTCTAAGTGAGAGAAGAAGAAACCAAGTATGATTACTGGTGACTCAATAATCAAAGCAAACAGAGTGGAAACATGAAGTGTTTAACATCACAATGGTATGACATAATACCAGCCTGCACTAGAGTCAAATAATAGAAATTCATCTGTTCTGTAATTAAAGGACATAACTTTTTCTAATAGAAATGCAGTTTGGTTGCTCACATTGTGGCCATGCGCTAAAGTGTCGTTTCCATGCAAATTGAAATTTATGAACATATAATTGTTATGCAATTTTAGAATTTTTCAAATACATATTTCAGAAAACATGTAATCTAAGAAAAGTATACTGCTAAATTCTCTCTCTCTCTCTTTCTTTCTCTCTCTCTCTCTCTCTTTTTTTCTCTCAGCTGTAAAACAGATTTTTTTTGGTTGAAATGATACATTCTCAGGAAATATTTCACCTAGAAAGCATGTTTGAGAAAGGAGGAAACCATGATCTTCAAGGAAAAGGTGAACAATTGCTGGACTACACTTTCCTTCAACATATCATGATTTAGATAATTGGGATTCTAAGAATCAGAGATGACTTATAAAAACAAAATATTACAGTTCATTTAAAAAAAAAACTACTGAAGATTGTTAATTAAAAAGAACAATCTTCACTTTTTCCTCACTTCACTCTCATGTCAGTCACCTTTCTGTTACTATGACAAACATCTGAGATAATCATGTTAGTAGGAAATTTTATTTTGACTCAAGGTTTAGAGTTATTACTCCATAGTCACTTGGCCTTACTGCTTTGTATATTTGGTAGTGCAATCATGAAAGAAGCATATAGTGAAAATAGTCTGTATTTCTAATGGTGTTTGAAAAGTGCAAGGGATGAATTACAGAAGCTGTGGCCCTGGTGTTACTTGAAGAGTACATTCCTAGTACTCTGGCTTGCTCACCTGGGTTCCATCTTTTAAAAGTTCCATGACTTCCCTATGTTTGTGTGCTGTGACCATGCCTTTCACACTCAGGAATTTGGAGGACAATTGAGAACCAAACTCTAGCATCTACTTTATCTGCATTTTTATTATCTTACAGAACAATATCTATATTTAAATAATCTGGAAGCATCTATTTTAGTAGCATTTGTATATTATGTTTCATTGCTACAACTATTTTTGTCTAAAATCTATGTATCTCATCTATCTATCATCTATCTGTCTATCTATCTCTATGTCTACCTATCTATCTACTGTCTGTATGTCTGTCTAACATATATCATCTATCTATACTATATCTATCTCTATATCTATCTATCTACCTATTTACTGTCTGTATGTCTGTGTGTCTATCTTCTATCTCTATCTATCTATCTATCTATCTATCTATCTATCTATCTATCTATCTATCATGTATAGTTTGGATATGCCCATGCTGTGATAGGCACACAAAGGCATGATATGGGACATCTGGTTCTTTTGTTTAAAGAATTAATCTTAAATTTTAGCTCATGGGACTTGGTGGCAAATACTTTTACTCACTGAGTCAATGGCAAGCTCCTTATTTCTTAATACATTATGTTTTTCCTTTTTTTTGTAGGAATGTATGGTATATGTGACTAAGTATGTGCATGTGTGTGTGTGTGTGTGTGTGTATGTATGTGTGTGTGTGTGTGTGTGTGTGTGTGTTCTATACGTTCCCCAGCAGATGTGTGGAGATTAGAGGACAGCTGCAGGTGTCAGTTCTCAGTTTCCACTTTGAGACAGTGAGCTCTCTTTATTTTTAGCTGCTTCACAACCAGACTAGCTGCCTTGTGAATCTTTAGACATTGTTATATTTTCACCTCCCATATTGCTGTGGAAGAGATGGAAACTGGCATGTGGCTACCATGTCTGGCCTTATGTGTGTCCTTGGGAATCCAGTTCAAGATTTCTCACACATGTGCAGATAGCCTTTTACCCACCAAGCCATCACAGCCCTGTTTGCTCCTTTGATCTCCTGCTCCTTTGTTTCCAAACATAGAATAATTTAATAGCTAGAAGACTGCATATTGAGCCAAAATGATGTTATTTTGAGATGAAAGAGGTAGGCATTCCTGAATTTGTGCTTCTTTGTCAGTTTTTCACCACTAGGGAATTGCCTTTTATCATGTGCACTTGGACTGTGTGACATACGTGAAAATTACTAAGTAGCATTGGAGATTTAACTAATTAACCCCTATCAGGGAATGAGCAATGTAGTTTATAAGGTTTCCTTGGCTATAATAACACTGACCCTTTGAAAGCTGTGTCCTTACCAAACTAGCTGCTCTGTGCCTCCTGAATACATTTAAAGCACCCCTCATGTATAACAACAACAACAACAAAGATTGTCAAAGTATGATTATCTTCTTCTGTACGGCATTATTTTAAATGTAATATTAAGTGATGATGAGTTTTCTGAAAATGTAACTTGCATTTGACAAAGTAAAGTTCTGAATGTTCCTGGCACCTGTGAACACCTGGATTCTAAAAAGACATTCTCATCCAGATACTTATTAGTCTCGAATTTCTGTTTCATCAGTGGTGGGGGATGTCCCGAGAGCAGTTAAGGAGTGATGTGCAGAAGAATCAGAGACACATTTTGTAAATTTTTTCAAAGCTGAGGACTATTACTTTAATAGTTGGAGTGCTGCTGAGGTAACTGATGTGTGCTTTGTTTCTAGGGTCATAAAGTCCTAAAGGACTAAATCTCCAAGTTATCCAGTGTTCTGGATACTTCATAACCAATGCCTGATAGCTAGAAAGTTTCCATGCCCTTTTAGAATTAAATTACAATAGGAAGATAAATAAGGAAACAAATATTGACTATTGAATGCTGTCCTTCCTCTGGAAAATATCATAGATATTTCAGAGGAATGAAGGAAGATAAGACATCCCCCTAAGAGGTGTAGATGTTTTGGTTCATTAGCTTTGTTTTAGAACAGGAATGCATCATAAGTGTACTGTCTGAATTTTCAATGGCAGTAGATAAGAAAGTCTGTACCTTTTTGATGTAAGCTTTCAGGTCAGGCTTGCACACAGCAGGAAGTGTCCTTTACACCATGATTCTTCCATGTAGATGCTTCCCTGGAATTGTGTGACATGTGGCTTTGAGGATATTGTGGAAGGTTCTGTGGTACTTCCATAGGTGTGGTACAAAATCTAGAAAAGACTGCTTAACACATGACACCCAAGCCTCTGCCACAGAGACTAGCAGATCTGCAGAACAGAACAAGTACATAGCTCTGGTGGGGCCTGTGGGCATTGACCACAAGAAAGGCTTTAAATAAAGCCCAAAGGATGATTGAGGATTTTTGAGCTTAAAAATGAGTTGTGTATTCTAGAAAGCACTTGCTATAAATTGTGATTCATGCCGTGTCTAGTGTTCAGCATGACTCTAGGGAGAGAATTCAGTGGGCAGAGAGAACATGAAGAAGAGGCCGACATAGGCACAGAATTCTGGCACGGAGTGGTCTGGTCTCTACACTGAAGAAGCAGCAGCAACCAAGAGGGTCATCCTGTTTTATTATATACAACTGAACAAGTTATATATAGGCAGTGTTATTACTTACAGATAAGTAAGGAGGGAGGGTTTCCTGGATCAAAGAGGCAGGTTTAGCTAATCTCAGTAGGACCAGCCTCTGTACTGGAGCAGTGATTACACTGGAAACATCCAGGTAAGATAGCTGGATGCAAGAGAGGTGGGCATTTTCCTTTGCCTTCCCCACAATGGGTCTGAGGCACTGGAGCCTTTGGTATTTCTTGTTTGCTTCATAGAGGACTTCATTCAGAGTTTCCCACATAAGCATCCAAAAAGCAAAAGACTGGTATTGTTTTATTGTTGTTGTTCTTTAGATAGTAATAGTTAGAAGAAAAAGAAATGTAGTTTCTATTGGGTTGCTTTGTGTAGCCTTGATATAAAGGTCAATGTTATTGTAACTTTTTTTGTCTTGCTTAGCTGTTGTCTCTTGGAGGGCTGATTTTATCAGGTCCAATGTATCGTCAGAAAAGAGGAAGTGTCGGGATCTGGAAGGAGAGAGGGGAGAGTGTCTTAGTTTGGGTTTTACTTCTGTGAACAGACACCATAGCCAAGGCAACTCTTATAAAGGACAACATTTAACTGGGGCTGGCTTACAGGTTCAGAGATTCAGTTCATTATCATCAAAGTGAGAGCAAGGCAGCATCCACGCAGGCATGGTGTGGGAGGAGCTGAGAATTCAACATCTTCATCCAAAGACAGACAGGAGAAGACTGACTTCCAGAAGGCTAGAACAAGGGTCATAAAGCCCACAACCACAGTGTCACACTTCCTCCAACAAGATCACACCTACTCCAACAAGGCCATACCTCCAAATATTGTCACTCCCTTGGCCAAGCATATTCAAACCACCACAGAAGGGAAACTGGAATTGGGAAGTATTGTATGACAGAAGAATCCTTTTTCAATAAAAAAAAAAATACAATTGATTTCTTAAGAAAGAAAGAAAGAAAGAAAGAAAGAAAGAAAGAAAGAAAGAAAGAAGCTGACTCAAAATTACCCTTAGGTGTCCTGTAATAGGAGAGACAGCCTATTCAAGTTTGCTTTTCTTTTGCTTTGACAAACACTAAGTTGGAGAGGTAAAGGTTTATTTGGCTTATGTGTTTATGTCAGTTAATTATAGAGAGAATTCAGGGCAGAAACTTGGAATAGATAAAAAAAAAGAAAGAAAGAAAGAAAGAAATGAAGGAACACTACTTACTAGCTTGCTCCTTTTGTCAGGCATAGCTAGCTCTCCTATGCAAGCTAGGCTCATCTGCCTAGGAGTGTTGCTTCCCACAGTGGACATGCCCTCTCACATTAATCATGAATAGGGAGGACCTCTCATGCCCATGGCCACAGGCCTATCTGATACAGGCAGTCCTTCCATTAAAGTTCTCTCCTTCCAGGTGACTCAAGGTGTTTTCAAGTTGACAATACAAATCTATCTAGGGCAGAACCTCAATTGCCAGCAACAATGATGGACCCTTGAAGTAAAGAACATTAGGTAAGACAAGAATGTCATGTCATTTGCAGCATGGTAGGGCTTTGACAGGAATCTTCCCTTAATCTTTAGGGGAAAGGGGAGTTTTCAGATGGAAATATTCACATCATGCCATCCTGCCTGGCCCAAACCTACCTGTTGGAGGGCATAGAGACATTATGGCACATAAACACTAGGTGGGACCACAAGCTTACCTTGAGCTGCAAGGGGGACAGACAGGAGACCACAGCACAGAATGCTATCAAAGAGTCTAAGGGGGATGTCACAGGGAGCTGGGAAGTAAGAGCGTCTGTGATCTAGCAATTATTTTGAACAACATTCAGGTTTGATCATATTTATTATAGCCTATATGATAATAATAGATTTTTAAATCTTATATAACTAAATCTATTAATTCAAGTAAACAGTTAACATTTCTGACATTTTCATTCCACCAGCAATCACACATCTCTGAGACACTAGCTACACTACTTACTATATATCCTCAGACTCATCTGATTTACATAACACGTTAACATTTTTATTTAAGGAAATTGGAGGAAAGGTTACTTGAAGCAATTAGTTTTGTAATAAAATCTTTCAAGTAAGAAAATAACACTGTATTTCTCCATTGAAAGTTATTACAAATTTTTGGCACCCTTCCTCCCAAAGTAATTTATGCTATATTAGAAACACACACACACACACACACACACACACACACACACACACAGCAGGATTTTCTATGAGCCTGAGCTACATCAGGGATTTAAAGAGTCCTCTGTCCTTTTGGCATTTACATTTTAGAATTGAAAATAAATGTTATAAGCATGTAAACAAGCGTACAGTATATTGAAGGAACTGCATTAAAAATAGTACATAGTTTAAGAGACAGAGAAAGCAGAGGAAAGAACTTGCAATTTTACATGGGTGGGTCAGAATCTACTTAACAAACCAGTGATATTTTAGGAAAAAGCAAAGATATTGATGGAATGGTTGAGCTGGCATTAGGAAAAAAGACTTCCTGGACTCACAAACATTCATGTAAAGACCTCAAATCAGTGTCAATAGTCAAATTCGTGTATATTGTCCAAAGAGAAAAGGGGTAGAGTAACATTGTATCTAACAAGAGCAGCCAAGAGGGTAGTCCAGGAGGGCTCACAGGTATTGGAAGGATACTGGCCAGCATTTTCAGTTCAATGTGGAACTATTTGGAAGGTTTTAAAGATGGAAATAGCCTGATGCACTTTCATACCTAAAAGATCATTTGTGATTTTTACTAAGAATAGACTAGAGCATCCTCTTTGGGTCACTCCTATGGTATTGCAAATTGGGAATGACCCTTGAAGGTAGCATGGGATATTGAGAAATGTATTCTGAAGTATTTTGGAAGGATTTGGAAGTATTAGCCCTAAAACTTAAAGGGAGAAGTGGAGAAGACTCCAAGATGTCTTCCTTGAACAAATATAAGGCTAATGTCCTCAACTGAAATGAGACATGGTTAGGGAGTGGGAAGTCTTACAAAGCAGAAAGGTTGTTCTGATACTGTTGCAGATGAATTTCAGGCAGCTGAAGGGAAATGCTGAGTTGATTTGAGCAAAAAAACTCCACTGCAGTTGATTTGTTTGCATACCATCTGAAAGAGGTTCAGGTTTTTTGTTTTTGTTATTTTTTTTATTAGATGTTTTCTTATTTATCTCCTTTCCTGAGTTCCCCTCAAAAAAAAAAAAGTAAAGTAAATAAAATAAGAAAAGTAAAAATTAAAAAAAACAAAACTAAACTAAAACAATCCCCTGTTCCCTTCCTCCTCCCCCTGCTCACCATCCCACTCCCTCCTGCTTACTGGCCCTGGCATTCCCCTACATTGGGGCATAGAACCTTCACTCCCCAATGAAGGAGCTAGAGAAAGGACCCAAGGAACTGGAGGTTCAACTTTTAATGCTGAAATGACACAACAAATACACGTGGAGTGAGGTTTTAAAATATTCCACTATTTATTGTAAAGCTATGAACTATAGTCCACACATTTTATCTGTCAGTATGTACTTCTAAAAATGTCCTTGATGAATTAACCTTTAAGCTTTTTGGCCCAGACATTAATTAGGCACAATAAGAGTATGTAACATAGCTAAAATCAAAACACTACACTATGAGCTCCCTCTGCTGTTAGAAAACTTGCAAGTACTCCTGAGAACCAGCTAAATGAAACATGAATTTGAACTATACACAATATTGAGTTTACAGGCTCACTTGTTTCTTCTATCTTAGGTTAAAATCATATTAAGACAGTCGGATAAACACTGAGGTGAAAGACTTTGAGAATTTAGAAGCAATCACATCATTTACATTTTAAAAGGAATACACTTACTTATTTATCAACAGAACCAGTCATCATCCAGACAGGAAGCAAATTAAGATAGAAACTCTACTTTTTAAAAGGAAAATCATGAACATGTTGCCGTTTCCATGGACTACAAACATTTTCTAAAAAATTAAGTTTTAATATTTAGTAACTATCAAGTAGAGTGGCTAGCTATTTTGATAAGTTAGTTGATAGTTTACTGATAGATGATAATGATCTTAACTATAATCTTTAACAACGATGTTAAATTAATAAAAATAACACATTTTACATATAAAATTTCAAATTTGAGTCCAACATTTCTGCCTCTAACAAATTATGAGCATTAACAGTAACACTTAGCTTTGCTATTGAATATTTTGTAATGAAATAATGTGTCCAGTTATAACAAAAAAAACCTATGTAACAATTGCCTGTGTATATAATAAGACAGAAGGTAAACTTGGGGAAAATGTACATCATAACTATGTACTGCACAGCCAAGAGGGAACAGTTTAAAGGATGATACAGTTACACATGAATGAAAATGTAATGTTGAACAGGACACCATAACAGTGTACCAATACAACTGAGCTGTTCAGGGTTCTTCTTTCCCTGTTCTTCAGCTTCTCACTTTAGAGACTAAATAAAATACTAGTATGTCTCCAATGCATCAGACATTTCATTTTCTGTTATACAAGTATATGGCTTTCTTTTTCAAATTGTAGCTGACTGACTCCCTTGGTTAGTGTAGACACCCATCTTTATAAATATAAGACATGCAGTTTCCAAAACCAAATTGCTTTGTGTCCAGACTTTGCTATCTTTGTTGAGCTTTTGAGAAACCATTCAACCTTCATAGGCTTATTTTTCTTTACCTACGGCTATTTGAAACTAATAGAAATGGATAGGAGTCTAATAGTAGCAACCAAATAATATATAAATCAGTGCATTTGGAGTTTGTAATACAATTTGAGATACAAAAGAAATATTCTCCATATACTGTGGGTGTCAGTATTTTATAACTACTATATTTTACTTAGTGCCATGGTGTATTTTGACTGTCAATTATTTTGTGTGTCTATTATTTAGCAGACTTCAATTTATGTAATGGTAACAAATGGTAACATTTGTGTGTGTGTGTGTGTGTGTGTGTGCGCACACGTGTGTGTGTGTGTGTGTGTGTGTGTGTTATGCTTAGAACCTAAGTAAATAGATTGCAGAAGAAAAGCTAGCAATAAGCATTTCTCATCTTAAGTACAAATATATTGGTGATGCTTTTTAGTGACTAATTAAAGTTCAAAACTTAATTTTTAAATAAAAGTTGTTAGAATACAGTATATACTATTGTTTTCTGAGCCTTCAATAAAATCAGTCACTTAGACATAATAAAAAATAAATTAAATAACTTTTTTATAGTACAGAACTCTTTGAACTCTTTTTTTATTGTGTCTTCATTACTGACCTCAAGTGTCTAAAGGAAACAGCAGTCAGAAGGGCTAAGTAATCAAGTAAGAAAAGGGTTGTAACTAAAGCATTCAGGCTACATCTTTTTGTTTGCCTGTCTTTCATTTTCTTCCATCAGTAAAATCCTCTTAGATGAAAGTAATAAACTCTAGAAGCCCACCTGCAGTGATGTGCTTTCTCCAGAAAGGCTTCACATTCTAAACTTTCCAAAATAGTACCATCAGCTGAGGACCAAAATGTTCAAACGTAGGAGCCCATGGAAGACTCATTGAAACCACAACAGCTGGCTCTGAAAACAAACTAATCGTGGACACACATTTGACACAAAATCAGTTAAAGAGATCAACCACCTAGTGCAAAAATAACAGATTTTTTTATATAATTAAAAAAAAAACAAAATAATACTGCGTGCTAATGACTTGTTATTGCTTTAAAAGAAAGAAATGGTGGCTCACTGATTAAGCCTCCCTGTTATTTCTATTAAAACTCTATTAATTTATTTAGGTTAGGTGCTTTTCTCTTCCACAGTCTTTAAATAGAAGGGGCATGTAATGTCAGACATTGGGAAGTAGGATTGGCAGTTACCCAAATGTATGTCAGCCAGAGAACATGGGTAACAATCAAGTACCCAACCAATTCCAGACCAGTGAAAAGACACAGTCAATAAGAAACTTTCCGGAGGGAAACAGAACAGATGGAGAGAAAAATTCCCCTGGGAAAGAATGGGCTTACCACTTGGGTTTGCAGGAGGTAAATTAGATAGATCATAAAGCGTAGCTGCCAATTTCAGTTCCTCTGGTGCATATGAACATAATTTCTACACACGGTATGGTACCTGGAAATAGGACCACAGGAAAGTATTTTTTTTTCTGAATACACATCCTAGGATGTGTATTCACAATGCCTGAGCATTGTGTTCAAAAGCCTTAAAACAGAAATTTTCAGAAAAAGATCAGTTAATGTTGTATTTAAATAAACATGAACCAATGTACATATATTTTACTAACAAAAATATCTTTTAATCATACCTTTAGTTTGATTTATGTGCTAAAATTCTCACTCACTTGAACTGTATGTTCAGGGAATCTGGTGGAGTTAAAGAGTTGTGTATCCATCACTGCAAACCAAATTTGTAGTATTTGTACCACCTCCAATGGACCCCAGTACCACTGTTGGGTCACTTCCTATTACTGTTGGCAGTCCCACCAATACATCCCTCTTCTTTATGTGTCTATGGTTTTATATTCTCTGGATATTTCATTCTAATGATGTATAATACAGTAATGCGTCTTTTTCATCTGTCTATTCATTGTATTTCCAAATGTCTACTCTTCATTATTTCTTGTCAATTACATACTTAATGGCTAGATTCTTCACTTTATTTTATCAATTTATGAGTTAATGATTATTTGAATTATTCATAGTATTTTAAGTGTTGTCAATTACTCTGCTGTAAATCATCTTCTATGAGTCTATATTTGAAAGTAATGTGTTTTTTTTCTCCCCTTCAGGTAGATACCTATATGTGAAATTACTGGATTATATGACAGATTTACACTTACCTATTCAAGAAACTACCAGGTTGTTTTTTAAAATTATTGCCTATCCTACATTTCCACCATATAGTTTGTGATTGCTATAGATTTCTATCTTAAATGTCTCTCAAAGACTCCAGTGGCAAAGGCTTGGTTTAGTTCTTACATTGCTGCTACTGTGAAGTGGCAGAAACTTTAAGCCATGGAGTACACTTAGAGATCCTTAGGTCATTGTAATTGGAGACAGGTCTTCAAGCAGCCTTCTTGTTGTTTTTCTCACTTGTTCATTTGTCTCATTCATTTTGTGATGCTTTTAATAGAGAATCATGGACTGGTGCCTATGAAACTGATCCAGAACAAGCTGTTTCGTCTTTAGGAGTTGATTTTCTCAGATGTTTGTAATAGTAACAAAACGCTGACTAATGCAGAGCTATTAAAATCACTGGATCACAGGCACAATTTAAACTTCAACCAGTGGTAAATTACAGATATATAGAAGTCATGACGTTCTATTTCCATAACCAGTTTCCTTCTACCTTTAGCATTTGAAGACCATTTTCCCCCAGAGTTGTCATTTTCTGTATGAACAACTTCCTATGTAAATCAGGGTTGAGATATCAAATATAAGAATTGTTTAGCTGTAGGCATTTTCAGATTCTAGATTAAGGAAGTTCTTTGTGATAATTAGCCACATCTGGCAGGGCCACTTACATCATTGCATATGCTTAGAAGAATAAGTAGCTTGAAAGATCAGCAAAAGAATTTTGCCTTCTGGCCACATTTCAAGAGAGTACATTTTTAAACAAGTGAAATATATTTTAGAGCTATGTTTATAATGTTTTATTTTCCTTAAAATAAAGTCAGCATTATCCATCTGCTTTTGCAATCAAGAACTGGAAAAATGTATAAAGCGAGCAAGACAGAAATACCATCTAAATAAGTCTGCTACCTGAAATATCAGGGTCACCCTGAAGTAAATTACATCAGAGCATCATTGTTGTAATTATAGCTCTTCTGCCTTTGTTGTTTATAAAATAACTTGAGATTAATATTAGCATCCTTATTAATAATATTTCTACTTTTTTCTTATACATATATGTACACATCACTCTAAACTCTTAGGTTGTGACTATGACGATTAATATAAAAGCCAGCAATGTCAAATTTTGAGAAAAATTACAACTTATTGTTTCATATTTTCATATGTTTATTGGATAATGTAAAGCAATGTAAACCTGTCTTTTAGCAATTGTGTACAATAAAACAAGAAATATAATTATGATATGGAAAATAATGGACAAAAATATAGAAAGAATCATGGGAACAGTGAAAATTAAATTGAAGAAAAACTAAGAAAACTAAGTATGGGTAACAATTTCCAACTCCTATTTATTATTTCAGCATACATCCATTTATGAAGTACATGATGTCAGACAATATTAAATTATATGTACTAATATACTAGAAGTACATATAATATAAAAAGATATGTTTGGTCACATCCTATAAGTATTTTCTCACATAAATATGGAATTAAAATATAGTATAAAGCAATTCTATTAAATTATACACAGTGCTATAGGCACACCAAGATGCTCCATGAAGTTTCAAAATCTTGAGGGGGCATCTAGTAAAAAGCTTCAAGTTTTAATAGTGATTCCTTCTGAAAATGAAACATACAACTAGTTCAAAATTATTAAGTATACAAATTAGTTATTGAGTGGCTTTACATTTTTACATAGCATACAATTTCTCAAAACATCTTGATCTTCCAGACATGACATTTTTTTCATGAGGGTATCTGGATATATAATGTAGGCATACAAATCATACATTTATTTATAATAAACTATTAAAACTATTTAAATACAATTCTTTGGATTTGGTATACAAATAATTTTACTATTTCATAAGTTGAAAACAAATTGGCATATCAATTAAATAAATGTGTTTGTTTATTCTTTATATAAATGATGAAGTCTTGGCTAAATAGTTGGTGCTATGCAACTTAGAGTTTTTCAGGGATGATTGATATTTTATTTATAATTATCAATACCTTGGAACACTGTTTAGCATAAAGAGATAGCACAAAATAAAACACCCAGAAATATTTATAAGGCAGTTTCAGAAATAATGAAAACTCTGTCCTAATCTCAAACCAAATTTCACTTAATGATTCTCTGTGAAAGTTCAGTCAGCAGCTAGAAAGAGTAATTATGAAAATACATTTTAATATGATAGGAGGCAAACAAGAATCAGTTTGGTATCCAGTAAAGAATGACAGCATGAAAGCATGAGAAGTTTTTATTTTCTTTCTGCAAGTAAATCACAAGGCTTCTATTAAAGAATCATGGTTTTATGTAGAGAGGAAGACCAATGTAATTTATAACACCCAGTAATCTGAGCTAAGGTGTTTCAGGCAATGCTGCTTGGTTTCTGTATGGCATGACAACATGCTCAGGGCAAAGTAAGCAATTGCACCATGGAAGCCATGATGTCAAACAATAGACCTGGCTTCCATTATAAATTTGATTTTCATTATTTTTGGTCATTGCAAATTCAGAAACACTTTCCCATGGTCAAACTTTTTCAAGTTATATGAACCTTTGTGGGTTAACAATCTAAAATCAACATTTTAAGAAACTTTTATAAACAAAGGTTGGTGTACGTGCAACATTACCATTATTGGATATTTATCTAGCTTACTTTAAAACTGTTGAGGATGACCCTCTAACTTTATTTATGACACAATATTTAGTCACCATTCACAATGGGTGTGCTGAGAAAAACAGTCAATACAGGGCCATGAATAGAGCACAGAGTATAGCAACTAAACAATGTTAAAGAACAGTAATATATATATATATATATATATATATATATATATATATATATATTTTCATAGGACCTGATAATTAGTTATATGATTTGGCATTTTTATGTAAAAGCAAGGAAATGCAGCAAAGTTTTAAACAGAGGAATGTAAACTTTTATTCTTTGTGTTAAGAAGATACATTTGACTACTGGATGTAATGAAGTGAGAAAAGGGAAAGTTGGGAGGCCAAGAGGTGAAGGAGTTTCTTATTCACGCATCCTGAAGTAGAAGCATTTAATGCAGAAAATCAAGAAGAATTTTTGAGATTGAATAGACTGAACAGAATGGCCCATAAGTGAGGAGCCCAAAGTAACTTCAAAGTTATGTAAGCTACTTCATGCATGACATATCATGTGCTAACTAGAATATGACCAACAAGAAGAAACATTTATTCTAGAAAAAAATAACATTATCTTCTGAGGACAGTGAGGACCTGAGAGTTCTGGAGAATACCATTTAGAGTTGTCTACTCTGTGGTTATATGTTTATGGTTCTGGGGCTCAACAGAAATGTGTGGGTTAGATTTACAATGTTGTACTTTCCTTGGTTGTAATGATAAGCTCAAAGTTCTGATAAGGTTCACAATTTTGTTTATAGCAAGGATGATTTTCTCAAACTCTATAAATTTCTCAGTGGCACAGACTTATACCCCTAGGCTTCTCAAAGTCATGTACTTTGTGATAAATGAAACAGGCAACAACCCAAGATACCTTGATGCAGGTTAACGTGCAGTTTTACCAGCAGCCTGAGATGAAAACGAGGCTGTTTCTAAGGATTTTCCTTTGAATGTGATTTAGCCACAGCCTTGCCAGTTTCATCACATTTTGGAAATACTGGTTTAAAGATAATGATGTTTTTTTTAAACAGCTTGGTATTTCCCCCATCTATCCCATTGTCTTCTTTACCTTTGTATTTCTTTACTCAGACATCATGGCCAAGGGAACTTATAGAAGAAAGAGGTTATTTTGTGCATAACATTTCAGCACCTTAGAATCTGTGACTTATACCATTCTATGGGGAGTATAGTATCAGGCAGGCAGGCATGGAGCTTGAGCAGTAGCTGCAAGTTCACATTTTGAGAACAAGAAAGAGGCAGTTAACTTTTGGGGTATGCTGTTTGAATTTGTATCTCTCTCCTTCTTTGACTACCTAAGGCATTCTCTGGTTGGCATTAATAAAAATCTGATGGCCAATTAGCTAGATAGGAAATGGAAGGTGGGACTACCTGGGAGGGAGAAGGGAGCTTTAGGAAGAAGAAGGAGGAAGGTCTTTTCACCAGGATCCGTCGGAGGAGACAGACATGACTATGAGCTTGGAAGTAGCTAGCCACATGGTTGGATAGAGCCAGATAGTCTGGTTAACTTTGATGACCTAGTTATCTAGGTCTGCCCAGCTAAGGCCTAAGCTTTGAAATATTTAAAGGTCTCTGTATGATAATTTGGGGAACTAGCTTGTTAAGGAATAATTGCCACTGTAAAATTTTCAGTATTAATTAATATATACAGAATATTAATAATAATTTTTACAGCTAAGTGAAAACGGTATGGATTTTTGAAACTATAGAGCCCAATTCCTACCAACTCATCTCTTCCAACATGGCTACAGCCAATCCTTCCCAAAGAGTTCCACCAACTGGAGACCAAGTCTTAAAAAATATAATCCTGTAAAGGCTATTCTCAAGCTATCACACTCATCTTACATTATTTTTCCTTAAAAATAAATTTTTCATTGCTTTAGCTCCTGGAGTAAGAGAAGTAAAACTAATGTTTTCCATAATAATTAACTAGAATGCTGAGCATTTGATAATGTTCAATTAACACATAGCTGTTGATTCTTTGACTATAATTAAGAAATATTTTCAGGGATCAACCCAATTAATAATGAAGAGATAAATGAGTGATAGCAGCTAAAACTTTCTTCATAAAAATGTGAAGATATTTACACGTATTTATTTATTTTCACATTTCAAGACGTTTATTGGTGTCTCCATAAAGCCTTGCTCCCTATGTTATTTAATGAACTTAAATCGATCTTCCCAAATTCTCACAATCTTTTTTTCTGACAAAAAGCAGTTATTGTGAAATAATCAGATACATAAAGAGCTGTAAAAATAGGATAGAGAGGAACCACAAGCTGGCTTGGTGGAGAGAGGTCCTTGACACCAAACCTTGCAATCTGAGCTCATTCCACAGTACACACAGGATGAGAGAGAGAAACATTCCCAGAAATGTCCTCAGACTTCCACATGTGTGCTGGAAGCATCTACACATATATAATAAAATTTAAAAATGTAATTTAAAACACCATAGTTCAGGACTGGAGAAATTGATCAGTGGTTAAGAGCTCTTGCTGGTCCCCCAGAGGACCCAAGTTCTGTTCTCAATGCCCAGGCTGGATGGCTTACAACCACTGCAACTCCAGCTCCTGGGCCTCTGTGGATATCTGTACATGTGGCATACACACACAATGCACATGAATAAAAATGAATCTTACAAAAAGCATAGAGATATTATAAAGTATAAACCCATTCCTCCAGTGAGCCCATATTGCATAATATCAAAACCAAGAAAGTAAAGCAGGTATGCATGCTCCGTTCATGACAACATAAGCATTGCATTTTCAAAAGTACTTTTACGTAGTTGTTTGCTTGCTTTTGATAAAATACCTTTCAAATATTATAGTGAGATGCTAAATAGTAAACAAATGACTTAGCAAATCGCTCTAAGCTCGTGAAAGCATACACGAAAGTAAGAGAGGAGATTCCATCCATCAAAACTGCCTAGAGAAGGAAAGGTAGGAAAGATTGAGGGATATTTTGGCTGTGTCCTTAATAAGGTCTCGACAGTCTGTTAGGTCACCTTATTCTAGGTCACAGCCATTGCCCTTTCCTTTCAGTCATGAAGGGTAAGAGGTGTAAATGACTGTTCACTAGTCATGAGTTTATGTCCCAGTGTTCTGGAGCAGATAGCATGCCCTGAACAGAAAGACTTGTGAGGCAATGAAGCTTATCTTCAAAGCCCAGACTTTGTCCTTCTCAGTGGAGTCAGGACAGCATCTTCCTGCCTTTTCTGGTTTGTCTTTGCTCTCAGCCACACATAGGGTACCAGGAATCTCTGCTTATACATGGTAGTTGTCCCAGGGGCTCCTCTGTTAAAAACTTAACCTCTGAAGAATATTATCAGTTATATTATTTGTTGCACTTCATTGAAAGCCCTGTAAATACTGATGTTAGAGCAGGGCATTTTGCTATAGTAGACTGACAATGTGGAAAATATTCACACCACATCTTTAACTTTACTGTGAGTGTGCATAATTATTGCATTCCTGTTATAAGCAGAAGAGACACTGCAGCCTCAGATCTAATTTACAGAGATGCTCAGGTGGAGGGAACGCTTTGCTGATTCATGCCGTTTAATTGTAGTGAGAGTTTAAACACACTTGTGAGCTTGCCATTGTCTTCCCTCCGAATGAATATATGTAAGTTTGTGTTCTGTTTATCTAGATATGAAAGAAAATAAGTCACATTTTATGGCTAGTCTGAAGAATATTTATTTTGATCATTTGATTCTGTTTTTATTATTCTGAGAAACAAAATCCTTAGATTTATTAAAAGAATTTCACAGCAGAATCATATCTGCACAGCTATACTTACATCTAGAATGCAGTATTGCCATAAACCTAAGGGAAAAGTATTTTAAAAAACCGAACAAACACAAAGTCAAAAACAAAATAGGTATTTTTTTTATAATAAAGCCAAAATCCACAATTTGGTTTTTATGTAAACAAAACCAAATGAAACTCTCCTTGAAATCAATAAGATTTCCTGATAGTACCCACTAGATTAGCTCATCCATAAGACATGCTCAGCTCTTGTACCTGATACATAGTTTAGTAAGCTGAATACATTATTGTCTTGTTACAACAGCAATATATCGAGAGTGTTATCAGTGAAAGATCATCGTTTCTATTGTTAATCAAGGAAACTAATGTACAATATTAGCAGAAGAGGAATAAAACATAATTAATGGGAAGGAAGACTGTCTCTCTTGTAATTTGCTTGGTACCTGTAGTGACACACAATAACAAAGGTGAAAGCAAAGATCTGTAAATTGTCAACAGCCATGACCTAGCAATGGGTGTACTTATTCTTTCAATGGAATGTTCTTGATAGATAAAAACAATCCACCAGCTTGGAATTACTTGTAGAGTCCATGTGTTTGGAACATAAACTATGCCAAAGTGTCAGACAGTTTTTGAACTGAAGGCCTACGATAAGTTTCTCTATCATATGAAAAAAACATGGATAACTCTAGCTAATACTGTGTTAATTAAAACAAGCCAGTCACAGGGAGGCAAATACAGCATGATCCTTCTTACATATGTGATCGAGGCAGTTGAATTACTGGCACCAGAAAGCAGAATGCTGGTGGCTAGGGTCTTCAAGATAGAACCAGAAGTGGGGAGGTAAAGAATTAAAATTGCATGTAGAAGATGTTCACAAATCATGAGAGGTTCTAGAGAACAGTTGTGGTAGTCTGGAAAATTCAAAGTAAGGATTTTTATCTTCTTGAGAATTTTATGTATGAATACCATATTTACATCATTTACCCCTTCCTCTTGTCCCTACATTTTCTATCATTCTTTTTTTACTTCACAAAGTTATGGCCTCTTACTTTTAATTATTGTTGCTATAAACATATACATTTATTAATGAAGCTTGTTGAGTCCATTTAGTATCACTCATATGTCTATGTGTTTCTGCTTGACAACTTGCATTGGATAGCCCATCATAGAGCTTATGTACAGCAGACTGATATGAACTCTCAATAGCTATTGTCTATAGCTCTTTATCTAGGGCTGGTACCTGGTGAGAGTTTCCCATCGAAGTTGACATGTCAATTAGTGGTGTTTTTCTTTTCAAGTCTTTTTTTTAATTAATCATTTTATTCACTTACATTTCAAAAGATAATCCCCTTCCTAGGTACTCCTCCACAGACCCCCATCCCATACCACCTGCTCACTCTTCTTTTCCTCTATGAGGGTGCTCTTCCACCTACTCAACCACTCCTGGCTCATCACTCTAGAATCCCCCTATGCTGGGGCATCAAGCCTCCACAGAACCAAAGGCCTCCCCTCCCACTGATGTCAGATAAGGCCATCCTCTGCTACATATGTATCTGGAGCCATGGCTTCCTCCATGTATACTCTTTGATTGGTGGTTTAGTACCTAGGAGCTCTGGGTTGTCCAGTTAGTTGACATTGTTCTTCCTATGGGGTTGCAATCCCCTTCAGCTCCTTTAGTCCTTCCCCTAGCTCTTCCATTGGGTTCCTGGGCTCAGTCTGATGGTTGGTTGTGACCCTCCTACAGCTGAGGGCTGATTCTATCAGACCCCGCCTTCCACAGATAGCCATGCCTCTCTGCCCACCTCCTGCTAATTGCCATGCCTCTCTCCAAGTTCCAGTTACACCGGAAGTCCTGCCTCCAGAGACTGAAGATGAAGTTGCTGATTGGTCCAAGTTGCTGATGAACTTGGGGGAAGGGTTTTGCTTTACCTATCTACCTGTTTGTAACAAGGAGAATTCAATGAAAGATAGCAGACTGAAAGCATACCATGTGTAGGTCTAATTTTTTCGAACCCTTCCCGCATTTCTGGTACCCCAAATTATTCAGGCCTTGACCCCCATTCCAGAAAACCCATTCATATGAGTGGCTGATGGCAGCTACAGTTGGTTGTAAATGTCTGCATCTGTATTGGTCAGGTGCTGGAAGAACCTCTCAGGGAACATTCATACCAGGCTCCTATCAGTAAACACTTCTTGGCATCAGCAGTAGTATACAGGGGTTGGTGTCTGCAGATGGGTTGGATCCCTAGATGGAGCAGATTCTGGATGGCCTTTCCTTCAGTCTCTGTTCCATTTTTTGTCCTTGTCTTTCCTTTAAACAGGACCATTTCTGAGTTAAAAATGTTGAGATGTGTGGGTGGCCCCATCCCTCAACTGGGGGCTGTGCTTATCTACTGGAGGTGGTCTCCACAGGTTCTATCTCACTTTGTTGGGCATTTCGGCTACAGTCATCACCAGTGGCTCCTGGAAGCCTTCCAGCCATAAATAGTGACTTAGGGTTATAGTGTTAGGCATTAATTCTTTCTCATGAAACCAGTCTTAAGTTCAGTTAGATGGTTGTTGACTACTTTCAAGTTATAAATGCTATTATTTTACCTTTTATGCTGTCTTAGCATGTATTACTTTAAAGAGACACCATGGCAAAGAAACACTTATTAAAGGAAGCACTTAATTTTGGGCTTGCTTAAACTTTTAGAAGATTAGTCCCATGACAGGGAGGATGATGGCAGGCAGGCCTAATGGTAGAGAAGTAGCTAAGAACTTACTTCCTGATCCACAACCAGCAGGCAGAGAGAGAGAGAGAGAGAGAGAGAGAGAGAGAGAGAGAGAGAGAAAGAGAGAGATATCCTGGGCTTTGGATAGGCTTTTGAAACTCCAACGCCCACCTCCAGTGACATACTTTGTCCAACAAGACCATACTTTCTAATTCTTCTCCTATTTCTCAAATAGTTCCACTCCCAGGTGATTAAACAATCAGATATATGATCCTATGGGGGACCATTCTTTTTCAAACACTGTATAACTTCAGATAGATAGGTAGATAGATAGATAGATAGATAGATAGATAGATAGATAGATAGATAGATGGATGGATGGATGGATAGATGGATAGATGGATAGATGGATAGATGGATAGGTAGATAGATGAGAGAGAGAGAAAGAGAGAGAGAGGGGAAGAAAGAAAGAAAGGAAGAGAGAGAGAGAGAGAGAGAGAGAGAGAGAGAGAGAGAGAGAGAGAGAGAGAGACAGGTATTTTTCCATGTTTGTCATTGTTGTGGTTTATTGGCATTATAAGTAGGTAGGACTATTGCTTGAGTTTGTCCCCAGTTTAGGGCTTGTATAGCACTTTCTGGTGCTATGAGCTCATCTTCAGAGTACAGGCTTCCAGGTCAGTTCCAGCTTGATTCTTTTCAAGCCTTGATCTATGAAGTGTATGTATGGGTATTTTTTTTGTTTTTCTGTTTTCGAGTTTCAGCAGGGTTTTTCTTTCAAGTTCTAGGAGAACATCAAGAGCAATAGCAACCCCTTATGATGATTTGAGAGTCTCTTGGACTCCACTGACCAAGAACTTGAAAGGAGGTCTCCCACACCTTGAATTGGGGTTTTTGTGGTGTGATCTATGGCTTTTAGAGGAAGCATTGTCATCTCAATTAGCATAACATCAGATAGATAGATAGATAGATAGATAGATAGATAGATAGATAGATAGA
>JADRCD010209411.1:452-15592 GCA_019843815.1 Montemys delectorum | reverse complement strand
ATAGATAGATAGATAGATAGATAGATAGATAGATAGATAGATAGATATAGATATACATATAGATGAGAGTGAGTTCATATATGTAATTGTGTGTATATAATGGGATATCTATTATTGTATCTGGCATTATTCATTCCTATTCTTTCTCCTATCTCCTTCTATATTCACTTCCCCCATCTTTAGTTAAGTACCCTTCCATCTCACTACATTTTTCATCCTTTTCCTCTTTTGAGGCCCTTTGTCCCCTCTCTAGAGCTCCTTCTTTACCTCCTGTAGTTTTAAGTGTTCTCATCACAAAAATAGAATCTGAGGTAATATATATGTTAATTGGTTCAATTCAGCTATTCTGCAATATATGCATAATTCAAAGATACCACAAAAGGAGCAGTTTACACTTGTCCTTATTGTTTGTTTTGCTTTTCCACTTGTGGGCATGCAGAACATGACATTGCTTGTATACCAAGCAAGACTTCTGCCACTGACCTAACCCTCAGCTTTATGTTTCATTTTAATTAATGAAATTGAATTAACAAACATTGAAATGAAATTATGAATTTATATGAAAATTTTTCTACTTTAGTAACAGAAGAAAATGAAATTTAACTCTACATTGTAGAGATTATGGGTAAAACAGTTTGTTCATACTTTCTCTCTATAGTGTCTAATTTGACTATAATAGTGTCTATTCCCCATATCTCTTCTGAGTAATTGTACTACTTGCCATTATTGCTCACTGTCATATCGTATTTTTCCGTGAGTTTATACTTTGTCCTTTATGATTTATAATATTACATTTTAATAGTGGAACACCTTGAATACTCATGAAAGCTAAGTCAGTGAAGTTCAATCTAACTTCTTGTTTTCTAATCTAGCAACATGAACTCTGGGCTAAGCAAAGACTCTACAACTGAACATCAGCTGCAGGCTGATCTTCCGCCTTCTACAAAGTGTTTTCCTCCTGTTCTTTGAATCCAACCCTCAGATTTGGTCCAGTTTTATTATTTTAATGAATGTTTGGCAAGTATTTCTGACTGATCAAAATCAAAATTGTTAGAAAGAAAGAAAGAGGCGGGAAAGGAAAGAAAAGGCTTGTATCACTACTGGCTATTTCACCTCATCATTTTATGCAACTGCATTATATGCTTACAAAAGTAAATTAAGCATTTAAGAGGAGAAGCACAGAGTCCTCTTTAAGCACTAAGTACACAGCAGATTTCTCATCAGCAGACTCTGTAGGACACAGTAGGCCGGGCATTAAAACACTAGTCTTGCAATTGCTATGAGAGTCCATCTGAGTCTTGTAAGATAGAATGAGAACTATTGGCTAATTCAGTGAGTTTTTAAATAGAAATCAATTAAAGGACCTTTTAGTTAATTGGATTGTTGCTTCCCAATTACAGATGCCTTGTGACCTTTCCTCTGTACTTACTGCCTTGCTCTTTAAACAGCAACTTGAGTGCCTTAAAATCTCTGTCCTTGATAGCTCAATTGCCTTCCAAGACCAACCTGCACTGTTTTAAGTTAGGACGTTAGTCTTTTAATACAATTCTAATAATTTTCTAATACAAATATCAAAAATATATTATATTCTATTACTCTGTTATATGAAAGTGGCCTTGTATTTTATACAGTAATGACAGCTGATAAAGTGCCTAACACATACACAATGAATTTCTCTTTTCAGGTCAAGTCTTGGAACAACTTGCGAGGCACAGTATTTGAGTTATTTCAATCAATCTAATCAATAATGTAAGAAAAATTTCACAGTTGAAATTGAGAAGGCGCTGTTTGCTAAATCAAGTTAAATTCAAATTTTAAGGGGTCAGAGATGAATCTGTTTGGTCCTTCCATGTTCGCCAGCTTTTCCTTCTTGGCTGTTCCCTGTTCTTCCCCCTGCCCCCAACTCTGAATATCTTCACTTTATATCAGGACTCACATGATAAATCAATCTTGTGAAGATTGTTTCTCTTTCTAGTTCAAGACATATTTCTTTGTATTATTTTTATTCAATATAATTAAGAATGAATGATCAGTCAGACCCTGTAGTAAACCATATTATATTATGAACCACCAAACAGTTCTTGTATCTATGATTTGGTGTTCTCTCATAATAATGTTTTATATCTCCTGACAGATCAAATTGCGTGAAAGCCACACAAACTTTAAAAACATGAAGCTAGATGGATGTCAGGGTGTTTGGTGCAGTCCATGGGGACAATAAATAACTTTAGAACTCATGGAATGTGGCCCATTCCTTAGCATAGCTACGATGGGTGAGCCTTGGACAGCCACGACCCTGAGGACTATGGGTCCTGAGGACTTCATGGAATTCTGCTCTGCCTGCTAACCTAACATCTCTCTTACTCTAAGAACTATATGAAAATTCTAAGGGGGCTTCCAGCCCCTCACTGGGCAGTATCTTGGGCACTCACAATAATAATGCTTGATCTTTTTTCAGACATTGCTGCTGGAGCAGATTGATGATTCAATCACCACCCTAGAGAAGAACTTAGAGATCTAGATTGTCAGCAATGACCACCAGCCTTAGGAAGCATTTGGAAAAATAAATTGTTAGGGAAGCTAGGTTAAGATGCTTTTCCTATTGGCTCTGATGTAGAAAATCTTAGGAACAATTTGAACTTCAGAATGGCACACTAAACTAGGGAATTTCTGAGGAGAGGCAATAAGGATAATAGCAGTCTATCACCCTGACATCCATCCAGCATCATTCTCTCTCTCTCTCTCTCTCTCTCTCTCTCTCTCTCTCTCTCTCTCTCTCTCTCTCTCTCTCTCTCTCTCTCTCAAAATAAGAGAGACAGTTTCAAAATTCCCAAACAACAAAACAAAACAAAACAAAACAAAACAAAACAGAACAAAACACAACTATAAAGTCCAATTTTGTCCAGTTAACTATTCCTGGGATGTGGTTGTCCTAGAGTGTGTAGAGTGTGGTTGATAAACTCCGTGTTTCTTACTAGAGAAAACTGATTTTCCTTCTCTCAGCACATATCAAATGCAAATTGCTTCCTGGTTTAGGGTGAAGCTTTGTGTTTCATGCTTACTACTTCCCCTTTCTACACTTGGATATTTTTGCATGAACTTTGCAGAAATTTTAATATTTTATTTCTATGTTTATGTACTTATGTATGTTTATGTTAGTAAATGCCAGGCTTAAGTGTGTGCTGATGCCCATGGATGGCTGAAGAAGGCATGAGATTCCCTGCAGCTGGAGTTGCAGGCTGTTGTGAGCTGCTGATTGTAGGTGCTGTGTACTACATTTGGGTAATCTGTGAGAGCAGCAAATGCTGAACTATGTCTCCAGTTTAGTTTTCTGCTGACTTCTGTAATGTCTTTGGCTTTCTATTGTATATTTTTTTGACCCACTCCCCTCTATTGTATATTTTAAACTAGACACAACCACTGAAGTTTTCATTCTCCCCTCTTTATTTGTCCATAGTTTTATGTTCATTTAACAATTTTCAGATAGATACCATTTCATTCATAATATTTCCTACTCTCTCTAGTTTCCTCCTTATTTTTAATAAGAAAAAGTTACCATGGGGGTATGCTGGGACACATCTATAATCCTAGCACTTGAGAGACAGAACATGAGTTCAAAGCCAACGTGGACCCATAGTGAGTTCCACACCAACCTTCACCTCATAGTAAAAATTCTCAACAAAACAAGCTCTCGAGGCATTTACTGTCAGTACTTACAATATGTTCTTATAGCAGTACTGTTAACTGGTAGACTCCACACTATGGTTATGGAATATCCTATGAAGGGTTGTAGGCTGTGGTGAGAACCTTAAATGATGGAGCTGGATGGAAGTAATTAGGTCATGAATAAACTCAGACTGTTGCAAAGAATGACTCTGGTCTCTTGGGGTTCCATTACATCTTATAAGATGGGGTTGCTGTAACGGCAGGGTGCTTGGCTATTTCACCTTTCTTTCTAAGGCCCTACCCCTTTGTACTCAGGGATTCCTTTCTGCTCCTTCACTAACATTCGACATGGGCATCAGAATGAGAGTACCATTCTCTTTGGAGATTTCAGCCAACGTAAACATGATCCAAATCAATTTCTTGCCTTTTTAAGTTACCTAGACTTAGTTTTGTTGGTACAGGTATACTTGATGTATGTACATACAGCAGTGGCCTATGTATGCTACTATTTTTTATAGCATATGTAATATTGGATTTCAATTGATGAAATGAGTGGCTTGGCCATTTTATCTTCTCACAAACAGGTAGTATTTTATTGATTTTTGTTTTGTTTTGTTTTTAAGAATGTCTATTTCAGCATTTTTTTCCTACCATTCATATTATCTATTCTTTTATTTCATCACTAGGCTTACCTTGTATCCTTTTCTATTCCCATAAATTGAAATGTTTTCTCAACTATTTTTATGCAGTTTTTAAATCTAATGCCTACTTTTGTCGGAAATAAGCATTTCTACTCTACTTTCTTCTGTTTCTCTATGTGTGGAGTATCTATCTCTCCTCTCATATCATTTATTGCTTTCTTAGTGATTTGTGTCCACATTTCTCTCTCTCTTGAAACATCACAGCTGGGAGCTGCTATTCTCTTCATTTGTCATTAGTACTTGGTAGCTGTGAAAAATAATAGATTTTATCAACATCCCATACACGTTCATGACACACTTTACCTTGATGACTTTCTGAATCTCTTTATACTTCTCTTTAATATTTCCTATACAGTTGAGAGGTTTTTGCTGTTGTTGGTGGTGGTGGTGGTGGTGACGGTGGTGGTGCTTTTATTGCTGTGAGACCCACATAGCACCACCTTCTACTTAGAATCTGAATGGGCTATAGTATGAATTCTTGTGCCCCTCTCGTTTCTGTTTTGGAAAGGAGAAGGACAATTAGCTGTACCTTCTTTCTTTTCTTGCTAATAACTGCAATGTTTTCCCAATGTTTTCCAGTTTTCATCCTATGCTTTCACTGCTTGAGAGAATGAAGCAGTTTCAGGTAATCTTTCTTAATGGAGTGTGTTCTCAATAGTTGTATGACTAAACAATGGAAAACACACATGCTACCTTAAATCATGACTCAGGTGATGCTTATTCATTTCCTCCAGTTTTCCCAGCTGGACACTGAGTTTACTAATTTCTCTTTCTTTATATGTGTTATGTGGCTTCATACATTTTTCCCACTAGCTAGGGATCTGAGCCCTGGCATTGTTTTAATATATAATAGCATGCTAATAACTTAATAAGTTCATTTTATAATTTTATACCTGATTTAAAAAATATGTCCATGCAAAGACAATCACATGCTGAGTTGTTCTTATGCCTTGATTAAAAATTACTCGTTTGGCTTTAATATTTTTTTTCTGAAAAGAAACACAAAATACATGAATATGCACAGAAGTGAGTTTTCACTTCAGCTTAATGTAGATTACATTCTTGAGTGTGCTTAATTATTCTGGTAATTTAGGCAATTTAGATTTAAAGGTATTTTTGATTAAATGATTTCATCAGCAACTCTTCTTAGTGGTAGGTAAATGATAATTTAATCAAGTTCAATATCTGAGTCATCTAAGATCATTGGAGTTGATAACATATATATCAGATATGAACATCGCTGGGGGAAACAAATGAAATAGGATGTACACCATTCATTTCTTCTGCTCTGATAGAGAAACTCTTAAATACAGTCAGATGATATACTAAGGTGAATTATCTACCTTCACTAGAATAAAATCTCACAAATGGTACCAACTATGTTTCCAATTATAATTGTATCCTCATCCCATAATGTCAAACGCAATAACAACTCCTGAGAAATGTTCCTCCAACTCATCTGCAGCCAGTAGCGCCACAAATATGCCATTTGCTTACATGGAGTTTACATTATACCAAACCAGATATCTACCAATATTATCTTTGACTATATAAACACTTTTTTTCCTTAAAGAAAAATTCTCCCAAGTGCAGGAAAGTTGTTTATTACCTGAGCATTGTACTGTTTGTAGTTGTGTAAAATTTGATGATGAGTCTACACATTTTCTATGTATATTGTTATATGGAAGGGTGGGACAAATGGGAAGTTTCTGAGAGTATAACTTGCCAGGAGCCATGCCTTGAGCATTGGGTCCTTTCTGGAAGGCAGTAGAAGGGTCTAGAGCATCAGAGAGGACAAGACTTGATCTCGGGCAAGTAGATTGCTTAGTGTAAATATTTCCTCTCCTTGCTTCTTCCTTATTCTGGGGCCAGCTGCCTGTGGCTTCAGATTAACACCTGTTGCTTACCAGTGAGGATTAAGTAAAGTATTTATTACTAGTCCTTCCTTCTCTGGCTAGGCAGCCAGAAACCCTTCACTGGCCTGGCTGGGTAACTCCTTTTGAACCAGAGAGAAAAAGAAAAGGGAAGACGTCACTCACACAGGCACATACATATGGATGAAGTGGAAAATGAGTACATCTCTAAATTTGGATGCATGGATGGATGGATGGCACAGAGGCCCTTCTCCTCAAGCCAAACAAGCAGCTTTATTTCTTTTCTCTGTCCTTTTTATAGACAAAAGATTGTAGAAAATTACTCTATAGATAAAATGTTATACAAAATTGGAGTTACAAAAGGATATTGATATTAAGTTCAAAGCAGGGTTTCGTTCTGTAAAGTTATTACAAGTTCAAAATAGTTTTTACATGACCTTGCCTTAGCATAGTGCACAGCTGTGGCTTCATCCTTGGACCTAAATGGTTTTTTTCTTGAACATAAATTTGTCCCAAGCCTATTTCTCTCTTAAGTGTAATTATGAAAGCTTAATGTATTTTTAATTTTGCAGCCTTTAATTACTATTATGAAGAGTGGATGAATTCTATTCTTGATTTTTAACTTTATTACATCTTTCTAGCAAGCAACTAACACCATCTCTTAATTCTTTCTTCCTAAGGTTATTTGAATCAAATCAGTAACTATAAATCATTAATTCATATAAACAGCATTAGTTCATGAAAGTTTATAATAATGTTGATCTGCAGGAAATATTCCCAATAGAGTGGGCTAATGCCCAGAAATTGTTAGGCTATGTGATACTCATTTTTTAAAAAAAGGTATATCAGCTGCAAGATGCAATTCTGAAGTCTCTTTGGAACCTTGTCTCTCAGAGCTCACCAATTTTAGTCCATGCAAAAAGGTGGACCACATCCAGGAAGACCACCTGCTAGCCTCAACCTTTCCCAGATGGCTCCTGACAAAATCTGAGGAAATCTAATGAATGAATAGAAAATGTGGATATAATAGCTGAGAACTTTAAGGAAGATGTTTCAAAGAGAGAATGGGGAGAACCAAGGATAAGGAACAAAGCAGTAGGTTAGAGTTATATTGCTTTCTACACAGGCTAAATGCATTTTGTTTTATTATTGCAAATGTCTGCTGGGACAGTATAATCCAAGAGTAATGTGCTGTTAAGTCATTTAAAGTTTATAATATGCTATTTACATACTTTATAGATAGAACTTTGAATGTTTATGACTATATAAATGTCTATGCATGCTTAAATATATGTGTAATATTTATTTAAGGCATATGAATACATATATGTTACATGTAATGTTTAAATGTCACATATGTGAAAATATGGAATTGCGTTTACATGAATGATTTAAGATATATTTATAATATATTGTCAATGTGTAAAATAACCATTTTTCATTAAAAAGCTTATAACTTCAAAGTTTGCTGTAATAGTGAATCTGAAACCATATTGTGAGCTTTCAAACTTCACATAGTTTTGAGACAATGAGAATTCAAAAGGCAAATGAAATCTTAGTATTCCTTAGGCAGAGTTGTGAATTATAGTAATGATGAATTTGATAGTTTCCTTGAAGGTTTTGACTCACGTTTTAAGAATTCTCACTTGATTTGATATTTGATTTAATATACTCACTGGAGTATATTAGTCTGGAGAATGTGTCTCTCGGTGTGTGTGTGTTTACAGGTTTGTGTGTGTGTGTATGTGTGTATGTACAGGTTTATGTACAGGTATTTATGTGTTTACAAGTGAGTGTATGTGTGTGCTTACAGGTGTGTGTGTAAATGTGTGTGTGTGTGTGTGTGTGTGTGTGTGTAGGTGTTCATGAGTGAGGTTTCATTAGTTGGAGTATTCTCCATAGAGTTACCAAATGAGGCTTTTCTGAAGAAATAAAATTTGAACTAAATACTAATGATGAAGAATGTCTGAAGTGGACACTTCTAGCTCTTTCGAAATTTAGATATGTTAAATGATGTTTTGCTGAGGCACACAGGTGAAAGGATGTCTTACTAAAACAAAAACTTGAAAGACTTTTCCTGAAGCAGACACAGGCAAAAGGATGTTTGGATATAGCAAACACGTGAAAGGACACTTGATGAAGGAGTATAAATATGACCCCACAGACAATGGGAGACAAACACATTGATTTGGTTTGCTCTGCCTCGAAATTCTTCACTAAAGACACACATGTATTGGTTCGCCTTACATAGTGTTGTTGAGCTCAACTTGTGATAGCTCCTCAATTGAGGGAAACTTGTCCAAAAAGTGCTCATGAGATTCCTGTGGCAGCTTGCTGCTTCGCTGCCTTGCCTCGTGCTGACTGGTGACCCTGGCAGTTTATTCAAGATTGAACTACAGCTGCCTGGTGCCTGCTTGCAGAAAGGATTGGGCTGTACTGCTGGTTTGTGTCTCAGGTCTACCTGCTTAGACAGAGTTGGTCTACAGCTGCTGATTCATATGTGGTGTTTGCTACAAGACTGAACTGCTGCCCAAGAATATTATCTCATCTCCAAAGAACTATTGCTGAACAGGTCCACTTCCCCTCTATCCTAATAACATTTCTCTTCCACTACTTCTGTTGGGTGGTAGGCTAGAGGAGAGGTTGAACCCTTATTAAAAGTAGGTTGCAAAAAAAAAAAAAAAAAAAAAAAAAGAGTTCTCTTCTGCTTTTCCTGCAAACATGGGCAAACTTGCTTTACTAACAGGTAACAGGTGTTAAAGTTGTTTCATAAATCTTTTTTAAAAGCCTCAGATTATTGATAATTCTCTTGAGTCATAGTCTCACAATGTGTATGTAAATAGATAAAATTAATCCATAGCTGATCACATGACAGAATGGTTTGTAATAGTGATAAATTTACAATATTGCTTGGAAAGCATTATTCAGTGTGTAGTGCCAGGGAAATGTTAGTGGTCTTTAAAAAAAAAAAAAAACAACAAAAAAAAAAAAAAAAAAAACCAGACCAAAAGGTGGACATTTCATTCCTTCTTAAAAGGGGGAACCAAATACCCACGGAAGGAGTGGCAGAGATTAACTATGGAGCAGAGACTGAAGGAAGAACAAGCCAGCCTAAATATAGCTATCTCCTGAGAGGCTCTGACAGTACCTGACTAATACAGATGTAGAGGCTCACAGCCATTCATTGAACTGAGTACACGGTCCCCAGTGAAGGAGTTAGAGAAAGGATCTATGGAGCTGAAGGGTTTGCAGCCCCTTAGGACGAACAACAATATGAAGTAACTAGTACACTCAGAGCTCCCAGGGACCCAACCACCAATCAAGGACTATACATGGTGGGACTAAATGTTCTGGTAGCATGTGTATAGTAGAGGATTGCAAATTCGATCATCAATAGGAGGAAAGGACCTCGGCCTTGTGAAGGTTTTGTGCCCCAGTGTAGGGGAATGCAAGGGCCAATAAGTGGGAGAGGGTGGGTTGGCAGGCATGGGGAGGGGGGAGGCAACAGGGGTTTGTTCTTGTTGTTTTTGTTTGTTTGTTTGTTTGTTTGTGTTTTGGAGGGGAAACTGGGAAAGGAGAAATTTATATGTAAATAAAGAAAATATCTAATAATAAAAAAAAAAAAAACAACAAACAGGAGCCAATCTGCCAATCTGCTATAACTCAAAACAGAGTCTTTATTCTATTCAAGCTAGCTCAGCCCTCCCACCCCCCACAAAGTACTGCCATCATGCAGGATGGTTTTGGGGAGGTAACCCATAATGTCTATTGGGGAAAGGCTTTATAGTAAGCAGCAAGCAGGGAGTACTTGTGCAAGTATCTAACTGGAAAGCTACTGTGGCTTTTAACATAATTGGCTGGAACTGGGAGGCATATTATAAATTAAACTTCTGCTCTCCTCTGCATTGGTGGTTAATTAGGCCAGGTGTAGGCTTGTAACCTGGGGTGTAGGCTTGTTTTGGGAATAACCTGGACATGCTGGTCTTGTTGAGGGTGTAACCTGAAGATACTAGTCTGGTTAGGGATTAGCCTAGAGACTAGAGCTAGGCTTGAGTTTTGTTGGAGGGCAACTTGGAATCTAATGCTAGATACCAGTCTGTAAGTTTACCTGAGTTCAAACTTATGTCAGGTTCTCTAAAATGGAGTCTGAGCTTAACAGATTTGGTGTCTCAAGTCATGCTCATTAAATCCACCACAGCAGACATTACTGAGGACCATCACAGTAGCTACGGGACCCACTGTAAAGGGAATTAACAGCAGGGTGAGAGTGGGCTCAACTCCCTTTGAGCATGGATAAGCAAAGAATAAGTTGGGAGCACAGGGTGGGGATGTCAATAAAATTGGGGAGACTGGCTAGACTGAACTGATGCATTCGGACAGATGACAAGCCAGATTGACAGACATCACTGGTGGGTATTGAAGGATGAGGAACATGATCAGCTATCAAAGAAGATGAGGTGTGGGCTGATGGCATCAGATTCAGCAGGACTTTCAGAAACTGCATTTTAGAAGAAAATTGACAATATGCTTAAGAAAGAATTCAGAAGTTCAGTCAGAATTTTATCAAACAAAGATGTGTACCTTTAGCAGCATTGCACTCGTAGCTTGGGTGCTTGTACTCCCTTTCATGTCACTCACTTAGACTACAGAGAGCATTTATCTTTTTTGTAAAGGTTCTTTTCCATAGAATGTATACTAGATATTTCCCCTGATGTTTACCTAAATATTTTAGAAGCCTTTTTGAGAAAAAGTTGAGCTTACATGAAATTGAACACTTGCACACTCTCCTGCATAAATACATGCCACCCACATTTCATATCTTTCTGCTTTCAAGGATTGTCACCTTTAAAACCTGAAAACTAAGACTATTTAAGGAGATTTAAATTTAGGTTCAACATGTTTTTTTGTTTTTTGTTTTTTATTTTTTTTGCACATATACATTTTTGGATTTCACCAAGCATGTTGAACCAACAAGTTTGTATGTATTAGAAGATTGGAGACATTTTTACTTATTATTTCCAAATGTGCTTTCTCTCTCTGGTGCTCTCTTGGGACACAGTATAAAATTCTTAGACATTTTGCTCTTTTCTGAGATCTTGAGTTTCAGTTCACATTCTCATAAATTTCTCTTCACCGTTTATTCTGAATAATGTTCGTATATATATCTTCAAGTTCACTGTTTCCTGTTTTTTTCCGTCCTACTGAGTTCAGCCTGTGAACATTTGGAATGTTTCACCTTCCCGTGCCAAAATTTTCAGTGTGTTCCCCTTTATGACTTCTATCTCCCCAAAAGCAGAAACCAAAATATGTAAACAAAAGACCGATAAGACAAAAAGGTCCGTTTCTTTCTTTGTAAGAGATATCTTGTCTTCTGTTGGATTTTGTTCATAATAGATGAAATAATATTGAATAATCTGTGAATTTCCTATACAACTTATCTTCTTCATATATTGGTTGATTATTGATCGTTTGCTGAGCAATTCCACTTCATGTTAAGACTCTGGACTGTGATCCTGTGAAGAGCCTTGATAGTGAGCTGAAGTCAATTGATTTACGGTTTGGCCATAATTTTAATTCTCTCTTCCTTGTGTGATGATTGCAATACCAGCTCAGTGTTCAAGGTACTGGCATTTCAAACAGAGTCTGACATCCTTGTGACCACTCAGCAACCAATCTGTGATTCAGAATGAATTGGCTCTATGCATGTGAAGCTCTGCAGCTAACCTGGGTCTGCATATGCCAGTTCGTGTGCCAAATCCTCTAATCTTTCTTACATCAGTCGCTTTCCACTTCCTAGTATTTCCTCTTTATTGGTTCAGATACTGCATGTGGAGGAGAGTTGATTTTCTCTTTCTTCTTTTTCTATTCCTTCCCTCACCCTTCCTTCCTTCCTTCCTTCCTTCTTTCAGTATGTGTGTAATGTGTGGTGTGTGTGTGTGTGTGTGTGTGTGTGTGTGTGTGTGTTTGGCATTGCACTTGTAAGTATGGGTTGTATGAATAAGCATGCATTGAGTCACATGTGCACACATGAGAGAAAGCTAAAACTGGCATGGGTTTCTGTAATGGTTGATCATGGCTGTCAAGTTGACACACATAAGAGGAAGTAGCCTCAACTGAGGCTTTGCTTCCATCAGACCATCCTGTGGGCATGTCTGTGGGACACTGACTTTCTTATGATTGCTATGGGAGAATCCAGCCCACTGTGAGTGTGTCACTCCTGAGCAATGGTCCTGAGTTGTATAAGAAAGCAGGCTGTGCAGACCCATAAACAATTTCCTCCATATTCTCTGCTTCAGTCCCTGCTTCCTGGTTTCCTCCTTGAGCTCTTGCCTTGGCTTCCTTTAGTGATGGAATGTAACCTCTATATTGAGATAAACCGTATACTTTTTCACCAAGTTGTTTCTGGTTATGGTGTTTGCCACAGCAATAGAAAACAAATTACAATAGCTTCCTGCCTTTATTGTTTGAGATAGGATCTCTCATTGAGCCTGAAGCTCAGTGATTTCCCTGGACTTGCTAGCCAATGAGCGTCAGGGATCCACCAGTCTCCCTCATTTTCCTCTAGCTCTAGGGCGACAAGGGTCTGCCCCAATACTGGCTTTTATGTGGGAGCTGAGGATTTGAACACAGATCCTCATATTCACACATAAATCAATGGAGCCCCCTTTCTAGCTTTACTTTTCTTTATTTTTATGTGCATAGCCTGTGGCTATAAAAATATCTTGTGCTAAGATATGTATATATTCTATATATATGTATATATATATGTGTGTGTGTATAATATATATGTATATATATATACATATGTATATGTATATATAGCAAAGAAACAAAATAAAACAACAAAAATACATCAAGCTTTAAACTCATCAATAGTTCAATGTCAACCCAAAGTCAAGCTTGCTTCTCACATTTAGCTAACTTCTCACATGATTTGTGTTTATTTACATGTAGCTCTTCTATACATTTCCCCAGATTTTATTGCTGTGCTTAATAGTAACAAAACTCCAATTTAATTGGGCTTAAACTTAATTGAATTAGGTTAAGAGCATTTGGTTTTTATGTAACTGTATTTTTTTAACTTATTGCAATTTGCCTTAGACTTGTACTATCCAGTGTTTGTAGAAGGTGCCTGAGATTGTAGACAATGTGTCATTTCCAATATTGATATTTTGTTTGTACTTTCTAGGAGTCTTTATTTTGGCATGCATCTTTTCTGGATGTCACTTAATCTAGTAAAGTGTTAATTTTCTCACTTGAGTGTCACTTTTCAAAGTTCCCTCCAGAAATTTTGCAGACATAAACTAAGACAAAAGTAGAGGCAGAGACACCAACACAAATTTTTGAAAGATTTCTTTCCAGTAACAGAATAGTTCAAAATCGTATTGAGTCAATCTCTCCCAATTCCTTTTTTCTTTAGTGTTAATTTACATTTTGTATGTTGTCATGGTTAGAAGTTTCTCAATATATAGTGCTTCCTATTTTTTTTTCATTACAATAAAATGGAGTATCAGAAACTGCTCTCCCTTTCCTGGTGTTCTTGTTTATTTCTTGTTTTATTATTTTCTTCTGAAGTCTCACTCTGTAGTTTAGATTGACCTCAAACTCGTAGCTCCCCATGACCCACCCTTCTAAGTGCTTGGATCACAGCCACAAGCTACCAATCCTGGCTTGGAAACTGTTAGGTTTACAGAGTCTCTGCTTTATAAAGAAACTGAAAGTTGGTATATAATATTGCCATACATCAGAGAAGCTGATTTAAGATATGTTTTTAATGTATAGACCTGAATATGATTAGATGAAACCCATGATGTCTGTTGTGATTGATGCTCACAGAAAGATGAAGGTTTTGGGACATTTATGCTTAAAATATGAATTCAGCAAATCTAGTTAGAATTCTGTTGAGAAAAGAGGAGATACTGTCCTTTTCAGGGGTACTTGATTAACTTGTTTAGACATGTTATTTCTTAAAGCTCCCAGGACAAACCTAACATTATTTTGTGTATTGCTGGGGAAAAATTCTTCGTTTTCTTTTTTTTTTTTTTTTTTTTTTTTTAAAAAGATTAAAAAACAGCTGCCATTTATTTTCTATGTGGGAACATCTGTATTCAACAATATGCATAAATTCTGTCTTTTAATTTTCATCTAAGATATTACAAATTCATTTCTCTCTTTTTTTTTTTTTTTTTTAGATAATTTCTTTATTTACATGTAAATTTTCCCTTTCCCAGGTTCCCCTCCAAAAAACAAACAAACAAACAAACAAAAACAACAAGAACAAACTTCTTTTGCTTCCCCCCTCCCCATGCCTGCCACCCCGCCCTCTCCCACTTATTGGCCCTGGCATTCCCCTACACTGGGGCACAGAACCTTCACAGGGCCTAGGTCCTTTCCTCCTACTGATGATCAAATTTGCAGTCCTCTACTATACACATGGTGCCAGAACATTCAGTCCCACCCTGTATAGTCCTTGATTGGTGGTTGGGTCCCTGGGAGCTCTGAGGGTACTAGTTAGTAATTGTTGTTTGTCCTAAGGGGCTGCAAACCCTTCAGCTCCATAGAACCTTTCTCTAACTCCTTCATTGGGGACAGTGTACTCAGTTCAATGAATGGCTGTGAGCCTCTACCTCTGTATTAGTCAGGTATTGTAAGAACCTCTCAGGAGATAGCTATATGCTTGTCCATCCTTCAGTCTCTGCTCCATAGTTAATCTCTGCCACTCTTTCTGTGTGTGTTTGGTTCCCCTTTTTAAGAAGGAATGAAATGTCCACATTTTGGTCTTCCTTCTTCTTAAGTTTCTTGTGGTTTGTGGGTCATTCTTCCTATATTCCAGACTTCTGGGCTAATAACCACTTATCAGAGAATACATACCATGTGTGATCTTTTGTGATTGGGTTAC
>JADRCD010209409.1:0-12527 GCA_019843815.1 Montemys delectorum | reverse complement strand
CCGAGAGTTCAATTCCCAGCAATAGTGGCTCACAACAATCTGTAATGGGATCCAATGCCCTCTTCAGGTTTGTCTGAAAACAGATACAGTGCACTCATATTCATTAAATAAATGAACAAGTAAATAAATAAATTATTCTTTAAAAAAAGTAGAGGTACAAATGGCTTAGTGGTAATTGGTCTCTCTTCCTGATATTTAGTTAAAAACCCTAAAATATCTTTCTTCTCTCCTCTAATACTGCTTTGACTGTATAAACTTTAAAATTTTGCAGACGTGAAAACATGTATTTTCTGACTTTTCTGTTGTAAAAGTAGTATAATCACATCACAGAAGATTTTGAGTGTGGGACAAAAGGCAGCACTTGTGTGTTATAACCACTCTTAGGTACTTGTGAAGGAGTTTGTAATCATCTCATACAGGGTGCCAACCATAGATCAAAGAGACAATTCAACTTAATCTTGTTTGGTGAACCAATGAGTTTTCTGGGTTATTTCTGGAGCACAAGTCCGATGCCTGGATCACCATTTAGTGCTTCTATCCCTCCCACAAAGTGTCTCTTAAATCTTTCTTGTAAGTTTTCTCACTTTTTAAAAAAATAATGAATTTGGTGAGCCTCTCTCTCCATCTAAGAAGGAGTGTGTAAATCTGCAGGAAGGATTAGCTACTTAACAGGCTACAAGAGCATTACTCTATTGCCAGCTGCTGCAAATGAATACAATGTTGTTTTGATTATGTAAGGTTCTTTATTTCTGGTTATGTCTTGACACTTTCTCTCCTGTAAAAGACTCAGATTCTCTGGTCTTGGTCCTGCTCAAGGTACTTGCACCGAAAAACATTGTGCTTGGCTGGCATTACATCTGCATCGAGACTCCCTAGGTCAGGATCAGATTGCCAGATATGTTCCTACTAATAATGTGTGTTCATTCTGAAAGTTCAGTGTCCACTTCTTTATCCTAAGACATTTAAAAGATAAATAGGCCATTGCCTAAAGGTAGGAGAAAAAAGATGGTAAATAGGACAAGGGGATGTGGGCTGTTTAGAAGTAGTTCTTTGGGGGCAATTCCAATCTCCATTTGTCAGGATACCAGCAGTCCAGTTCAGGAGTCTTAGGATACCAGACATGAATCAGTACCAGTGGCAGGATCTAGCAGAAACATCCAGGGCTCTGTCGAATTGGAGTCAGCAGGAGCAGCCATGACCAGCTGGGACACCAGGAGAAGTTCTCTGCCATGCCTCTCTCATGGAAGCCAAGATCAGCAAAGGCAAAGATAAAGATGCAAGAGCAACAAAGTGCTGCAAGGCTAGCTACACAAGCACACTGTCATTGTCCATTGACTACTATTTACACTCTCTCCAAACATCATGTGTCCTCCCAGGGGTCTTGCTTCAGCAAAACACCGTATGCATCTATCTTAGCAAAACACCATGTGACTGCGTCACATGACATATCCAGAAACTTCCACTTCAAAAGGAAGCTATTTTTAGGTTGGGAAGAAATGATCAAAAAATAATTTTTCTATTTAAAAAAAAATCACACAGAGCCCTTTGTAGCCATGAAGGCTGGAACTGTGGCTGAAGGACACCTCACATTTCACTTCTCTAAAAACTGTTGTCTACTTTAGAAAGAAGAACTTCAACTCAATATGTATATGTATATATTTCACTTCTGAGATACAGCTTGAACAGCTCTTTCTTAGAGCAGTGCAGAACATGCAGGCCATGGCCATTCTGTTCTTCACACTAAGACACCAACAAAGAGAGCTCTTTATCATCTATAGGTCCCAGTTTCAAAAGGGCCCTTCAAATACTTAATGTCCATTTTCATTTTGCAATAACCCACTGTTCTGTGTTTGATTTTTCTTGCGCAATCATATTCTACTTTCTCCACGACTTGATAGTAAACAGAGGATGTAATGATTTTTTTTTTTTTTTTTTTTTTTTTTTTGCCTAAGTGAAAAGATAATTGAGTAGAATCTGAAAGAGATGCGAGGGTGCTTATGCATAAGCCTGCTGCTTCAAATGCAGAATCAGACCCCCGAGATGCTGCCATTCTGAGTTATTCAGTTTTGTTGGCTGGAAACCACTTTTTCCTCAGTTGATTTCCTGAAACTAGCCTGTACTGGCTTGTAAGAGCCGATTGTTAACTTTTTAGAAATTCTGTTGCTATCTTGAAGTGAGTCACAGAGAGAGACTTGACACCATGGAAACCAGCAAATGAGCACTTTTCTTTTTTAGTATAGTTTCTTTCTCTCTTTTCCCTCTCTCCCTCCCCCTCTCTCCTTCTTTCCCTCTCTCTCTCATTTTCTCCCCTCTCTCTTTTCCCTCTCTGTCTCTGGGGTTCATAAAAATTCAATGATTAGTTTCCAGTTGGCTACTAAAAATTCTCTGTAAAATTGCTATAAATCAAAGTATATTCTTGGGTTAAGAAAATGAACACTGGGTAGAGGAATGCTTTCCCCCAATTCTGATTTTATGTGTAGTTCCAGAATTTCTGCCCAATTGAATATGCGTCCATAAATAAGGATTCCATTTAAAACAGAAAAACTTTATATTTTGTTTTTGTTTTTTATCTTGTTTGTTTGCCTTTTGTTTGTTTTTTCCCCTAGGAATTTGACATAAATTCAGCTGTCTGAGACTTAAACTGAGAGGACAGTTTCATGCTCTCCTTGGTAAATGATGTTTTCCTATCAGGCCAGATGCAGGTGTCAACTGCTGTATAATAGGTTACTACACGTTTAGAAAATTAAAACAAGGGCAGTTCAACATCTCTTAGTCCTGGAGGACCTAGTGGCTTCTCGGTGTAGGTCTCACAGATCAAAGTACAGTAGCTAACAAAGTGGGCTTTTACTTGGGAACTGAGGCCCAGCTCGTTTTTAAGGTTTATTTAAGTTGTTGCAGAATCATTACTTATGACCAGACTAACTGTCCTTGCCTCTAGTGGTCTCTCTCTCTAGCCCTTGACTACAGTATGGCTTCTCTACCTTCATTGCTTGAAACTATGCATTAAATCACTCTAGTTTTGAATCTCACTGGCTTCCTCTTTTTCAGCCATATAGACAACATTCTCTTCTTTCCAGTCATGTGTGGATATGTGGGTCTGCCTATATTTCATTAACTCAGTCACTTTGCTAACTTTAGCTATTTTCTGCAAAATTCTTTTGTCATATAAGATAGCATACCACAGATGTTGTGGTTCATTGTATTCACAAGCTTGAATATTGAGGCCAAATATGTCTTTAGGGGCATCTTAGAATTATGGCCACATGGCTTTGCCCATGTTTTATCCCACTTTGCCTTCCTTAGCCTTTATTTGTTCTTTACAGTCCCTGGTAAGAGACTTTCAGTATGCCTTCTCTTCTGACTTAAAAATAAATCAGATGAAGCAGAATTTCAAAATATGCTATAGTTAGAGGTATAATTTCGTGTACAAAGTTAAGACTGTATACAGCACAGCTTTTGAGTGTTAATGTGATTTGTCTATGTGGGGGAGTATTTAAATATTCCTGCATAAAGACATTTAGTTATTTGTAGTATTGCATTTAGAGGGGTTTATCTTTGAGAGTAACAAGTTCAAATGATTTCTTAGAGTCTTGAAGTATAATGAAGACAGTGTTTTTTAAACCCTTTCTTTTGAAAATGCCAACAGTTGTTGATAAATGAAAGGTCATATTCATTTTGGGACATTGAAATTATCTCTGACATGACTAATTGGCATGGCATTCAGTACATGATTATAATTACGTTTTTTCAGTTATTATATGAAAATACTGACTTATATCCATAAGAATATTAAAATTATTAATTGATTTTAATTGTCCTAATGTCTGCTCTTGATTACCTCATCAGTATAATTACATGAAATAACTGCAATTTATAAAAAGTAACCCACTTCAAAATTTAGCTTGTGCTTTTGAAAGCGAAAGGTTCTTACATGCTAATGTGATCTTGTGGTTCAGAGAATGTAATAATACGAACCCTTCTAATGTGAAAGTCAGGATTATTTTGTGTTCAGTGGAAGAAAGTTTTATAACATACTGTTTTTGTTCCAAAGGAAAAGAATTCAAGAAAGCCAACTTTTATTCCTTTTTTTCACCAGAGATGGTTTGTGTTCATTAGACAATTTTAACTCTCACTTGCTTTTACTTCCTGTCTTATTTTGAGAGCAATGAAATAGATGGCTGTTGAACAGAAGTCAATAAAGTAAAAAAAAAAAAAAAAAAAAAAAAAAAAGCCCTGTTTTGACCTGGAGTACTCTGTAATATTGATTGCCCTCATTGATATTTTGGTGTACCAAGGGAAAAAAATTAGACTTTGTAACTTTATCATTATGGTGAGCATATTGAAACTCCGAACATTCCTGCATACATCTAATACATACTTTGGCTTTTCCTGAGGGGCTCGCAAAATCCTTTTGTTAGGACTTTAGCCTTCTGTTATACATTGGATACTCTCTTCCTGGAGAAAAGTCAACTGAGACAGATTTACTATTGGTATTAAAACTTTCAAAATGTAGAATATTAATTTTTACTACTCTGGAGTTCCCAGGTCCCCATCTTTTAAAACCTTATTCTATAACGTTCCTTAAATGTTTTAAACTTTCTGATTGCAGCTTTTTTTTTGCTCCTTTCCTAACTTACTAAGAATTTACTTTTTGATGGCTGCAGCCAAAGACACATAACTAAGATATTCATTTACCTGTATAGAAATTCAGTTATATATACACTAAATTATGCTGTATATGTTACTATTCTCAAATGCCCCGTCGTCTCAAGGCATTAAGAAGAAATTGCATAGAATAGGTGACATTTTTGTCTCCTTGCTATTTTTGATAATTAACTGGTGACTCAGATGCTTATGATAATATTCAATATGTTTTCTTCTTCTTTGTATTAAATCTTAGCCACAAGACTGTCTTAGTCAGGATTTCTATTCCTGCACGAACATCATGACCAAGAAGCAAGTTGGGGAGGAAAGGGTTTATTCAGCTTACACTTCCATGTTGCTGTTCATCACTAAAGCAAGTCAGGACTGGAATTCAAGCAGGTCAGGAAGTAGGAACTGATGCAGAGGCTATGGAGGGATGTTTCTTACTGGCTTGCTTCCCCTCTCTGGCTCAGCTTGCTTTCTTACAGAACCCACAACTACCAGCCCAGGGATGGTACCACCCACAAGGGCCCCCCCCCCCATTGATCATTAATTGAGAAAATGCCTTACAGTTGGATCTCATGGAGGCATTTTCTCACCTGAAGTTCCTTTCTCTGTGATAGCTCCAGCTTGTGTTAAGTTGACATAAAACCAGCCAATACAAAGACCTAAAGAACAAGAAAATGGTATAGATGTGGGCCAGTGGATATGTTTTTGTTATCTTTTTTTTTTTTTTGCTCCTTTCTTCTCCTTCTCATCCTCTTTGACCTGTTTCTTTCTCTACAATGATCATGTTAGAGAGGATATTATTGAATAATGTTGACATGTTGAAGAGCTTTGAATGTCAGAGCTACTGTCTATAGCCTAGGGCAAATGAGCTCCAGGCAAACATATTGGCAAAGGTTTTTTTTTTTTTTTTTAACATTCTGGCATTTCTCAAATACCTGCCACATCTACCTTGTATTTTCACATCTTTGTACTAAATTGGTAGTTTCTAAAGATTTCTTTAAGAAAATTATAACTTCATTCTATTCATTTGTGTTGTAAGTTTTAGAAGTATTCTGTATGAATTTCAGCCAAATTTAGATAGATGCTCTTTACACTTTGGTTTTCTATAAGTTATAATTTTAATAATTATTATAAAACATGCTTTTTGTTTCTGTGCTACCAGAAATGAAATTACATTTGCAAAATACAGTTCATAAACACAAAAGAAAGGATATCACAGATGATAATGAGATTTATAACTACAAAAAAATGTCATGTAACCTATACCACCAAAGAGAAAAAGAGAGTGAAAAGAAGACATGTCCTGGTTAGTTTCATGTCAACTTGGCACAGCTATAGTCATTAGAGAGGAAGGAGTCTCAATTGAGAAAATACATTCATAAATCCCAGCTATAGGGAAACCTGTAGGGCATTTTCTTAATTAATGTCTGATGTGGGAGAATCATGTTCATTGTTGTTGGGGTCATCCCTAGACTGGTCATCTTGGGTTCTATGAGAAAGTAGTTTGAGCAAGCCATGGGGAAAAGCCAGTAACCAGCACTCCTCCATGAACTCTGCATTACTTCCTGCCTTCATGTTTTAGGCCTGTGTTTGAATTTCTGTCTTGAGTTCCTTTAATCATAAACAGTGATGTAGAAGTGTTTCCTCTCCACTTGCTCCGGCCATGGTGTTTCATCACAGCAATAGTGAACCAAACTATGACAAGACGGAAAATATTAGAAAGAAAAGGAGGAACAGTGACATGCTTTGTGGTAAGTGGAAAAGGATAAGTTTCCAGATAGTTGATTGGCCAGTGAAACAACCTAAACCTTGAAGTACCAGTACACTTATCTGTTTTAATTTCTCTATGTGACTTTGAAATTTTCAGCTCAACTTATTTTCTTCCTTAAGCTGAATCACATCACTACACACAGAAATGATGGGCTCTGGGATGGGTTCTCTGTGCTTGTGCCAGAATACCCTGCTCCTCCATTCAATCTTTGGATTATTGCTTTTTATCAGGTTCTTCTTTTCACTTGTTTTTACACTCTGCCCAATTCTGCAGGCTGCTATGCTTTGATTAATTCAGTAATGCCTTTTCCCATATAACTTAAAAATGAATACAATGATCTCAAGAGTCAGTATATTTCACTTTGTTCAGATGGCAAGAAATCCAGAGTTGCACAGACAAGGGCTGCAGCTTTGGCCTACAGTGCCATCAGACAGCCCAACATTTTTTGTCTTTCTGTCACCCCTTCTTTAACAAGTTCACTTCTCTATTCTTGACCACAGAACAGCTGCTGCACTCTTAGTTACTAAGTCAGAGCTAAGGCAGGGAAAAGAGCAAATGCAGTATTACAGTTTTAGGGAAGCAAAGAATTTCTTTGCCTGCCAAAGATACCAGCCTGCCTTATAGGCCAGTGTGTCCGATAGCTTTTGGTGCACTGAGAATGACTACATGGTAGTATTGCTATTGTTGTTATCATTGTTTAGGTCATATTTAGGCAGTCATGTTGGTGAGAAATTATGGGTACATCTCCTAACATTTCTAGGAGACAGTCTTACAGCACATTCCCAAATCCTCTGGCTCTAGATCTTTCTACCTACACTTCTACAATGTTCTCTGAGCTTTAGGTGCAGGAGTTGTGTTGTAGGTGTATTCACTGGCGCTCCACAGATACACATTTTGGTTGGTTGTATGAAGACCATCTTTGTAATGGTCTTCATCTGTTGCAAAGACAAGTTTTCTTAATAAGGAGTAAGAACTTCATTTATCTGTACATATAAGGACACATTTTTAGAATGGAGTTATGGATTTTGCTGGTTTAGAAAAGTGGTAGTCATAGGTCTCCTTCATAATCCATAACTAAATAATTGTCTAGCTGTGACCTGCGCAAGTCGTCTCGCCGGAAAGAACGCACGCGGACACCAGGATCCTTCTGCAGCAAACGTTTATTACATCTTCAAGAGGGAGACCCCCAGCCCTGAAAAGGCGCTGCTTAAATACACCCTGGAGCGACATGTTCATTTCTGATTGGCTGCTTGCTCAGGAGCGCATTACGCTCCGGGATGGGCCGTGACTTGGCGCGAATTCTGCTAGCACCTGCGCAATTCACCTGTAAACTTGGGAGAGCACCGGATGTCAGCGCTATCTGCTGGCTATCACCGCTCACCTCGGCTCACTACATCTAGCAAACTACTGGAAAGTCTTAGGCATGATTTCTCTCTTGGTGAGCAGGTATAAGTTCAAGTAACTATTGGTTACTGCCAAGTATGCATGCCACAACTGCATCTCTAAGGTTAACATGCCTTGCTTGTGTTGTATTGGTTCATAGGTACCATACTGGGTAGAGATGTTGCTCATTTCCCTTCTTTTAGGGCTTGTAGGGCACCTTCTGGTATCAAGAAAACTAGCTTTGAAAACATATACATATAAGTAACATTAGGCATATTAAGCAGAATATATATATGTATATTATATGTTCATATGAGTACATGTGCATATTTGTAGATGTATATTTGTACATATGCATATCTGCACATATGTATATATCATTTATATGATTATACATATACATATGTACATATACAGATAAATATATACATTTGTACATACACATATGTATGCATGTGTATGTATATGTATATGCATATATGCACATATATTTATGTGTGTTTATGTATACATGCATACATGTTGTACTGGCTGGTTTTGTGTGTTAACTTCACACAGGCTGGAGTTATCACAGAAGGGAGCTTCAGTCGAGGAAGTGCCTCCATGAGATCCAGCTGTGGGCCATTTTCTCAATTAGTGATCAAGGGGTAGAGCCCCTTGTGGGTGGTGCTAGCCCAGGGCTGGAAGTCTTGAGTTCTATAAGAGAACAGGATAAGCAAGCCAGGAGAAGCAAGCCATTAAAGAACATTCCTCCATGGCCTCTGCATCAGCTCCTGCTTCCTGACCTGCCTGAGTTCCAATCCTGACTTTCTTTGGTGATGGACATCAAAAATAGAAGTGTAAGCTAAATAAACCCTTTCCTCCCCAACTTGCTTCTTGGTCATGATGTTTGTTCAGGAATAGAAACCCTGACTAAGACACATGTATAGATGTATATATACATACATGTATATATAGATAGATCAATAAGTGTATATATATATATATGACTAAGGTCAACAAACAAATGGTGGCCAGATGTACTGGTGCATACTTTAATCTCAGCACTCAAGAGGCAAAGGCCGATAAATGTCTGTGAGTTCAAGGTTAGCCTGGTGTAAATAGCAAGTTTCAGTTTCAGAACAGCTAGTTACATAGTAATAACCTTTCTCAGAGGAAGAAACAAACAAACAAGCCATCAATCAATCAAACACCAAAACAACAATGACAACGACAAAAAAGATGACAAGTTGTGCATACATGTTGGGGAAGGAGAACACTTATTTATTGTTAGTGGGGATGAAAGCTAGTGCAGTCATGGAAATCAACGTGGAGGTCCTTCAAAAAGCAAAAAAGTAGATCTCCCACATTATGTAGCTATACTACTTTTCGTTTGTTTGTTTTGTTGTTGTTTTTTTGTTTGTTTGTTTTTTGTTTTTCAAGACACGGTTTCTCTGCATAGCCCTGGCTGTCCTGGAACTCACTCTGTAGACCAGGCTAGTCTCAAACTCAGAAATCCGCCTGCCTCTGCCTCCCAAGTGCTGGGATTAAAGGTATGCGCCACCACTGCCTGATGCTATACTATTCTTGGATATATACCTAAAGGACTCCATATCCTACTGTAGAGCTATTTGATCATCAGTGTTTATTGCTGATCTACTCACAATAGTCAGAAAATGGAAATGGCTTACCTACCCATCAGCTGATTTAGGATAATGAAATGTGGTTTATTTACACAATGGAATATTATTTGTCTGTCAAAGGAAATAAAAATATAAAACTCACAGGTAAGTGGATAGAGATGAAAATAATAACCCAGAGTCAGAAAGAAAAATGTCATCTTTTCTCTCATTTATGAATCTTCAGATATGTGTGCCATAGATTAAGAAATTAATGAAGGGACACTGGAAAATGTTTTCTAGGGAAAGACAACAGAATGCACTAATATGAGGGGCTAAAAAGGAGTAATGGAACAGGAAGGGCCATATTGGAGTAGGGAAGCAGAGAAAAGGTAAGAGGAGGGTCTTGGGGAGATACAAATAACACTGAATGCCTTTTAGAAAATGGATAAAAATATACTTGTAGAAGCTTCTTATATGCCCGAACATACATGCACACATGCTCGCACATGCATACACATACTCATACACACATACACACATTCATGCAAACACACAGAGAATTAAAATGGAGAAACTATAAAAGGGCAACTATTCTCAAAAGCTAACAAACAAAAAGCCAGGTCGAGACACAAATTACTTATTCAGGAGTTGTTAGTGAGGTCACATAGACCGGCAAACACTACAACCTATTGCCATTGCTCTTGATTATCTTCTAGAACTTGAAGATAATATTCTATTTCTAAGGACACTATGTCCTTGAGTCACAGGACATGGAGAAAGCAATCTGGTATATGAAGAACCAATCAAGATTCATCCCTACTGGCTAGCCTCCATAGTGTTGGACATCATTATGTATGCAAGCTGCTAGAGAGGAAAGTGGTTAATTAGTCATATCCAGGTGTAAACTCTATGAGCTATCAGAATGACTGACTTGGAAAAAACCATGTCCACTGGGTAATAGTGGCATGAACACCATGGAAGTAAACATTTACTTTCTGATTGGATCTAAGTCTCATTACATATGATTTAATCCAAATCTAGCATCATTACTGGACTAAGGCCCTGTGGCTAGACATGTCATAGGTCCTAGGGAAGAGCCTACTATTATTATGGTGCTGAATGGACATATTAGACTAATTCCTAATGACATATAAACTCCCATAGATCAATGCATCTCTTATTACACATTTGAGCATATTTTATTTACACTAGATAATGATTAGACCCACAACTTGACACAATGCAGAGCAAACAGAATGTGGAATGGTCACATCTATAGAGTACATATATAATGCATCCCCCTCCCAGGGCTCAGGGATAATTGTGGTAAGAGGAGGCAGAAGGGGATAAGAATCTGACGCAATAGATGCAGGCAAGGATGTTTTATCTTTTGAACAATTAGGATAACTGTACACATGAACGCACAATGGTTGCAACATCATGTAAAAAAACCCGTGCCAGTGGAAACTAGGTCACATACAACAAGACAAGAGAAGTTGAGCACACAATCCCAATCCTATCCATGGAGCTACTGACAATTGTTGGCAGATAGCTGGAGAAAGACAGCGTGCTCTAAGAGTGTAGCTCTTGCTAAACCGGCCGTTCTCCAGTAGGAGAAGGCACATCCATGAATACTTGGGTAACACAAATAAGATTGGCAGGATTAAAAGAAAAAAAATGTGAAACAGAATTGGGTGACTAGGGAAAAGGCACAAAGGAATAGTTCACTAAAGAAAGTGACTTGGGAGAGAGTTCTGTATGTAGGAATATGAATAGAGACGGTGTATGATGCCTATGAAGAACTGACAACAGTAACAACAAAAACTTAGTGAAACTCACCAATGCCCAAATGGTCTTGGATTCCACAGTCTGCCTCTCAAAGTAGATTTTGAGCAGTTTGCATTTCTTTGTGTTCTGGCTATTCATTCACCTCCCCATATTTGCACTCTGCCCTTGAATCTCAGTTTATGACTGAGGTTTTGCTGAATCTTGATTTCTTTTTCGTGCTCTTTTTTGTGGTAGCCCTCAGTTCCTCTAGACACAACAGTTCACATCCCAGTTCGTGTCTGTCTTCTCGGGGAGTAATATGGTTTACCCTGTCATATGAAAACACACAAGAGCATGGCTATTTTTAGTTTTAGTTTTACAGTACTTTCTCGTTTGTCTTTGTGCAAATGAGGCAATATGTGGTTCAGTTAGACTATAAATGGGCACTTAGGGCAAGTGCAATCATCTGGAGACCATGGTATAAATATAGTAGGGCTAGTTTTGAGCTTTACCAGAATGTTCTTAAACTATATAAACTTTATAAAAACAGTCACAGTTGTATGCCTACAGATTCTAGCTCAGATGCTTATGAGAGTGCTATAAAAATGTGTTATAAATTAACATCGAGAGTGTGTTTATGGATTTATGGAATCTGAAGATGGGGTATGGACTCATTTTCTCAACAACTTTTCTGGAATGGAGGTTTGTGTGTCAACTCATTTGCTTTTGTGAAAGTATGTTCTTTCATTTGTGGATCATAGCTTTAGTCTTTAGATACAAGTGTAGCTCTCACCAAATGAGCTACATTTTCCAGATGACAAATTACAGAAATCTATCACTGGTCACAATTAAGACAGAAATTGACTATGGAGTGTCCAATCACAATTAATATATCTAAAATACAACTTGCACTCTAACATTATGTTCATGCTTTAACATATTTGAAACATTATAGAAGAGGAGGCAGGAAGATTGTAAGAGGACCATGTCTGCTTCCAGATAGTGTCCTCTGTTTATGAAAGGGAAGGTGATCCCATGAAATCACAACAACATGGTTGTCTGAACAAGACCTGCACAATGACAATACCTGTTGACATGTCATTGTGAATGGGAGAATGCAGTAAATCTCCACCCCTATATGAAGAACTACAGGCTACCAGTGGCTGCTGAGAGGAAGAGAGAATGTCTTGCCCAGAGATGAGGCTTCTGATAGGATATGTCCAATATTAAGTGGCCAGCCATAAACACATATACATATAAGCAACACTAAATAGACTCAACAGCTTGTATTTGTATATTAATATACATATATATGAAATAAATATTAAGGAAGAAGGGGTCATGAAAATCAT